>CAWUFW010009135.1:600000-813909 GCA_963921515.1 Calotriton arnoldi
CTGAATACTAGATAACATAAATCCGTGGCAATTTCTGTTTATTCTCCAGTTTTGTGACCCCCCCCCTCCCAGACATATATATAATCTGATCGGGACCCATATCTCTCTCTTAACGTGTACTACATTTTGTACAATTTACTTGATTCTAGCCAGGTCTTGTTTTTAGACACTTTGCAAGCAGAGCTGGGAAATATTTGAATAAAACGCAACCAACATGAAAGTTATTGTAATATAGGGATTTTCAATTATGTCTTGATTGCAGCCCAGGGAGATTTTAATGAACTGCACATTGTCAGTGTAGAAAGTAATAAAAATGAAAACAAAGTTTTAATGTTGAAAATGCAATATATATGTTAATGGGTATATATCTTTTAGAGAAAGTAAAACGAAATTAATTGAAAACCACTAACCTAGTGTTGAAGAAAATGGTAAATAATTAAGAAGTGGTAAAAGAGAACATGGTGTAATTAGAGCTTTCAAATCCCAAGAATGGAAATAGAACGTTCATGCACTTTTTCCGTTTGACAACCACAACACAAAACAAGATACTGTGCAGTAAAGCAACCTGCTGTAAAAGAGAATGACAGAAATAGTAACATTGTAATAACAACAGTTTAATTAACATGCAGAGCATATTTCTGCCAATCAAAGAATAGATGTAATTACATCAAACCAGAATAAAACATATGCTTGCATGCACCCAAACATGTATGTTTGTGCTCTCACACATCATGAATCAAAAAGAGGGGAACTAAGAGCCAGATTAAGGTCCATTACCCGTGCTCCTCATTATAATTGACACCTCTAATCAGTGTGGGTACATGTTCCTATGTGGAGAGGGTATAGAAAACATTAAAGAAAAGGTGTGGTTGGACTATATGGTTCCAGGGGTATCTTCCTTATTTGGAAGTGTTGCCCTCACACACCCTTGTGGGTGTCATGCTTCATCATTGGGCGTTTTGCTCCTCGTGGGGCCGGTGCTGCATTGCCCCAGGGGCCACGCGAGAGGGCTCTTTGTCGGAGATCTTTTCTTGTATCAGCCCTGATGGTGCATGCAGGTGTGTGGGGTATAATGTGTAAGGTGGAGAGTGTGATCTTCAAATTACCTAAAGAAGATCAAATTTTATTCAGAGACCCTTCGCAAGGTAGTGTGCGCAAGGTTATAATACGCCACTACTCGGTGAATGTGTTGTAGTGAACTATCGTGGTTTCACAATTCAGGTGAACATGTTTCAGGCTATGTTGGTCCAGTAATGGATCCCTAGCGTTTCTTCAGGACCAAAAAATATGTTCCTTACCCCTGAATTAGGGTGGTTATCTAGAGTCTTATTATACTCAATCCCTGGTAGTGATACAGTAGATCCTATGTATCTATGTCATGCTCACCCCAGTACAAATCCATAAATCAACCTGGAGGAAAGAAGAAAGATATAGGGAAAGGACTTGAAATATCCAAACAATCAATGTTTTATTGTGGACAGCACATATGATGCACATATGGTCTCTGCATATCATCGTATCATGCAGTGCCATGCTGTGTTGTCCGAGCTCTAAATTAGCTCTTCTATTGGTGAGTGCCACCAGTGCCTAAATCACTCGTGAAATCACAGTGTAACAGCAAGCGTTATTAAAAAATATAAAATAGAGACTACACCAACAGGAACTCACAACCTACAGTGTTCTTATTACAGATGAAAATGCATTGTCATTACTGACTGCCATGAGGTATTTGTATTTCTTACCCCTACTCATAGGCCATAATGTGCCCTAGGTCAAGGCAGGGGACCGCGAGATTATTGCGGTTTCTGTAAAAGAATAATATCAAAGGCAGAGGTGGTCAATGCATAGTTTCACCGATTGTGTACTCACGTGTCACTTTCTCCTCCACGATCAATATCATACTCACAGTTCCATGCGCAGTCAGCAGCCCGTCACCTACCCCTCGTCCTGCCTGCCTGCCTGCCTGCAGATGAAGTGCATGGCCAAAAGGGGCTTGCTTAAGTACTGAGAACCCGGTTAACGAGGCTCACCTGCAGCAGAGACCGGAAGTACTCTCTGCATCAAAAGGCATTGTGGGTACATGTGAGACCAAGGTGGTGGGGTCGTATGGTGGCGCCCATCTTGGAGAGGCTCTGTTCTCCGTAGAAGATGTTCTACAGAGATAACGTGAATTGGTAGCGGCCGTCTTGAGATTGTCAGAGGGGTCTCATGTTCTTATGGAGCTCCCATTAATCCTTTTCTTTAACGTTTTCTATACCCTCTCCACATAGGAACAAGTACCCACACTGATTAGACGTGTGCTCTCTCACATACACACACACACTGGACAAATGCACACAAAGAACATACACGGACACACTCCTTTACATGAACGCAAACTCGCACATATACACACATGCACATAATACACGTGCACACAAACACAAATACACCCACATGCTCACACATAAGCATGCATGCAGGCACAAACATCCACAAAAATAAAATTGACACAAAAACAAGCCCAGACGAATGAAATGGCCAGGTGTAACAGTTGGAAATATACAGGCAGGATCTTTTTCTCGAGGTCAGCATTTTCCAATCTGACATGACTTGTTTCTATGTTTCTGTGTTTTTCCATATCAGCATAAGTGTGTTTTAAAGTCAATTTCTTAGGGCAGAAAAGCACTATCTACTTTATCGAGCCATCATTTTGATTTTTTGATAAATAGAAGTAATGTAAACTTCGCAGACCTTCAGAAAGGAAAGTGCCTATTTTGTCAGAAATAGATTTTAGAATATTGGTTCACAATTTGCAGCCTGAATGTAAAAGTTTAGAAAGACTGAGCTCTTCGGATTTGTAACTTTTCTCACCATACATATCCCTTTCCAAAAAGTCCTTTCGATCGAGCATACCGGACAGTGCCAGCTATCTGGTTGCAAAAGACATATTATGGGCTTAACAATAAAATATGGGGACTGCCCTTTGCTTGCCATTGGTGGACTTTGCTGTCACTCCTATTTGCTTGCTTGATATTGAATGTCTGTTTCAGCCTGTGCATCTTGTGTTTGTCCTGCCGATAGAACTTAGCCTCTTTACCATGTCTCCGATTGGCTGACTTTTATGTTTCGGCTTTTAAGAAACTATGTTTTTCTTTTTTTTTACTATTCCATAGGAGCACCTGTATTTTTCAGCTGTCTCCCTTGTTTGCTTTTCTCCCCCCTTTTGCCCATGTGCTTCTCCAACCCCACCGGCACTCATGTTTCTCTCTCTCTCTCTCTCTCTCTCGCTCTCTCTCTCTCTCTCTCTCTGTCCTATGCTTCTCCCTCCACACTCAGCAATGCTCTTTTCGCAGTCTTTTCTCCCTCATGTTATTTCTCCCCTGCCCACTGTGCTGCTTCTACCCCTCCCGAAGTGCTGCTTCATGCCCGCGGCCCATCATGTTGCTTTACACCCCCACCCCTATGTAAATGAAATGCCACTAGTGGGCCAGCAGTGCTCATTGAGCCACCCACTTAAACAGCCTTTTAAAACATGTCTCAGGCTTGCCACTGCAGCCTGTAGTGCAGTTTTAAACTGCCATTTTGACCAGGCAAAATAAACCTCTTGCCATGCCTAAACCTTCCTTTTTATATTTAACTCACCCCAAAGGAAGGCCCTAACTACTCAAAGGGTAGGGTGCATAATATTTAAAAAGTAGGACATGTGGATTTATGTTTTACATGTCCAGGCAGTGAAAAACTCCTAAAGTCGTTTCTCACTGCTGCAAGGACTATCTCTACCATTGACTAGCACTGAGTTACTTTATTACATTTAATAAGTTCTAACTTTGGATTAGGAGAACTGAGAGATATCCTGTTTAGACTCCATTTAATTGTAATTAAATTTCCTCTTCAAAGGTAAAGTCAAATTTTAAGTCACAATTCTGAAAATGCCACTTTTTGAAAGTTGACATTTTCTGGTACTAACAATTTGTGCCTTTTGCCGGTGTCCTAGATGGCTTGACTGTGAATAGAGTAGGTGCCCAGAAATCTCCCTTTTGCTTCAGTGCGACCTTGACCTCGCCTTGCCCTTCTGACTTGTGTTGGTGTCTGTCTCCTGAAGTTTTTCCAGTTACTTGCTCATTCTGCCCTCGACTCCGTAACTGCTCTTCCTTTGTCTGTGCCATCTGTTCTATCTGCCCCTTCTCTCTGTTTAACTGTTCCTTTTTGCATCCTTTGTTCCTCCTAACTGCCCCTTGTTGCATCTGTTGCTCCTCTTAGTGCTCCTTTTTCCATCTTGGTCTCTTTTATCAGTTTTTGCACCCGACTTGCTCCACCGATCATGCTTTTCGACCTTGCCGCAGGACTTTCCTACCTTCCCCGCTGGACTTTTCCGCTCTTGCTGAGCTGGTCCACTGCACTTTTGGTGCACCACCGGTGCACCAAAGGCATGCCCGTCTGTGCCTGGACTGTGCCCAGTGGCACCAGCCCAGGTCCTGGTCCAAACGCCTCCCAGAGCTCAATGCAGACAAACTCCACCTGCTTAACCCTGGACGCCACCATAAATGCTGCTGGCAAGCTGCACCTCAGTCCACGATTTGCCTCATTGCCTGCTTACATTGCCACTTCACATGCCTCCACGCACCTGCTCCCATCGCCCACTCACACACTGCACCCCCCACCAAGTCAAAACTCAAGACCTGCACTCATGCAGCACCACACACCCACCCCGCACAGCAACACTCACCCGCATGCATGCTCCCCAACACACGCTCACTTGGCAATCACTCCAATGAGATTTGGGACCTCATCAACTCTAACTCCCTAGACCTCCTCTTCTTCACCAAAACCTGGCTCAGCCCCACATTGGCGCCATACATCGCCGCAGCCATCCCTACTGGGTACAAAATCCTGCACCTCATAAACCAGGAGGAGGACTATCATCCACAGAAACACCATTAAGTGTACCTCTTACACTAACCTAGAAGCCACTTTTATGGATGACATCAAGCTTCAGACAGACAGTAAAACCTCGGCTACCGTTCCCTGGGACCGCACACCCACCTCAGCAACCTCCTCACCGACCTTACCACACTCCTCACCTAGTGCACCAAAGACGTCATACTCCTAAGTAATCTCAACTTTCATCTCGAGGACCCCGCAAACTCCAACTCCACCATACTTGCTCAAAGGTTTACAAAACATCGGCCTCACCCAGCTTGTACAAGGCCCTATCCACATCGCTGGACACTTCCTGGACTCTATCTTCTCCTCCAGCGACAAGGTTAAAGTCAACCACATTACTCCACTCACATGGATGTACCATATCATCCACTTCCACATGAGAGGGCCAACAAACACCCCTACTGAGTATAGCAGCACCCCAAGCCGCTGCTTGAAGAAAGTTACAGAAATGAATTATCTCAGCACCTTCTAACTAAACCATCCAGACCCCACCAACGACCTCATCAATGACACAAACAACTTCGACAAGTGGATTGTCACCTGCGCCAATGCCCTCTCACCCCTGAAAAACACCAAACCCAAAAGATCTAACAAACAAGCTAGCTGTTACAATGCTGACCTCAGTGAATCCAAGAAAGTTTGCAAACAATTCAAAAGGAAATAGAGAACCACCAGAGGAACCAACGCAAGAAACATCTACAAGGCCACACTTAACACTATCACCACCAAGTGAAAAAGACCAAGAAAAAGGCAGTGACCGTGAGAATCGAACCTAGCTCCAAAACTGCAAGAATCCTTTTGCCATTGTCAAGGAATTTACCAACTCAACAGCTCAGCCAACACCATCACCCCTTCACAGGAATTCTACAACAACCTCTCTAACTTCTTTTGAGAAAAAAATAATCAACAGCAACTTTGAACCCCAGTCACCCCAATCAACCCTCCAAGCTTGTTCATCTAATTAACCAAAGACAACCATCTGGCAGCATGGAACTGTCTATACATTGAGAACTCTGTGGCAATAATGAAGACAGTCCACTCAGGGGTACCCACAGACCCCAGAACCCACTAGATCTACATCCTTGGAAGAGCCACAGTCAGCACTGCACTCACTTCAATCATCAACACCTCCATCAAGACAGCCATGTACCCAGATAGCTAGAAACATGCCAAAGTCACGGCCTTCCTCAAAAAACCCTCAGTTGACCACGAAGTACTCAGCAACTTCTGCTCCCCTTTAGAAAGGATCTTAAAACCTGGCTTTTCACGGTCTAGCATCTAGCGGAAGCTTCTGGCCCGCTCTAGATTCCTGGGTATGGACGGCTGATCTCTAGCGCCTTGATGCCCTCGGGTGACTGTTGCGCTTTATAAATCCTCAAATAAAATAAAATAAAATCAACTACCGACCCATCTCGCTGTTCCCCTTCTCAGCAAAGGTCATTGAGAAGACCATCAACAGACATCTCTCTGACCACCTAGAATGCCATTAAGTCCTGGACGATTTGCAATCAGGATTCAAAAAAAAGCACAGCATCAAAACTGCCTTCATCGCTGCCACAGACAACATACGTTCCATCGTCAACCAAGCACAGACTGCCGCCCTCATTCTCCTCAACCTCTCCACCGCTTTTGACACCATCTCCCACCACACATGCATCACCAGACTACATACAGTTGGAACACACGGACCAGCACTCAAATAGAAAGCTTCCTTCCTCTCTAGAAGAACCCAATGAGTCAGGGTAATGCCATTGACATCAGAACCCAAGGACCTCATCTTCAGAGTCCCACAAGGATCATCACTCAGTCCTACACTTTTCAACATGTATATGACTCCTCTGTCTAACATCATCAGATCCCACAGAATCAACATCATCTCCTACACTGATGACACACAGCTAATATTTTCGCTCTCAGATGACACCGTCACCACCAAGACAAACTTCAAACAGTGCAGGACCAGCGTGGCCAATTGGATGAAAGAAAACTGCCTCAAGCTCAACAGTGACAAAACTCAAGTACTGATCTTCGGGAATAAGAGCTCACCTTGGAACTTCACCTGGAGGCTCACCAAGCTCGGAGTCACACAAACCCCAACCGACCATGTTAGGAACCTAGGCCTCATCCTGGACAGCAATCTCACCATAAAGTCCAAGGCCAACGCAGTTGCCTCCTCTTGCTTCCACATCCTCCGCATATTTAGAAAAATCTTCAAGTGGTTCCCACTAGACATCAGACATACTATCACGCAGGCCCTAAGTCAAAGTCAAAGAAGGCTTTATTCGATTGAAAAAACAGACAATCATAAAAGCACAGTAATTAAAAACAGTCTTACAATTCATACAGAGAAAATTCATTATTGAATATGTACATAAGATTAAAAAGATATTAAATTTACAGAGCCTTCATACAATGAGTTTAAAAATCCATTTCTCATTAAGACAGTGATATACACCTTTGTTTCCTTATGCTCAAAACCTTTTTCAGGAAAGTTATTATTCTAAAAACATAATGCTCATTTGCCAAGAATTGAAGAGCCAGGAAAGCAGGACGACATTGACGTAACCCCCAGTATTTTAAAATAGGAACAAGGAGAGCACTCCTGGGAGCTGAATAAAATCTGCAGAATAAAGTAACATGTATCGTTGTTTGGGGGGAAGTGTTGTCACAGGGACATAATTGGAGGTTTTGAGACCAGTCATTCCCAATAGGGAAGGTTACCAGTCTATGAAAAACCCCCAACCTAAAACGAGTTAATAAAAACCTATCATGGACACTAGGTACAAAAGTCAGATAGGGTTGAATATTAAAAGAAGTTAAAACCAACTGATTGCGCAGGACTGTGGGTTTTAAGATCTCCGATGACATTCTGGTCATGTCCAAATGGAGAATACCCTCATGCTTTAATTCCTTCCTTGTTATTGCCCTGATTGTGGTAGGATTGATAAAATAATCTAAATGGCCAAGATCCTTTAAAAAGTTTCGGACATATTTTATCCAGGGAATCCTTACTGCACGCAGGCCCTAACCACAAGCAGATTGGACTATGGCAACACACTCTACACCAACATCTCAACCCATGGTCTTCATAGTCTTCAAACCATCAAAAATACCACCACCAGACCTGTCCTCAACCTCTCGCTCCAAACCCATACCACACAAACCCTCAGGGAGCTCCACTGCCCCCGATCCAGAAGCTCTGGCAGTTCAAACTTTTCACACACACACATTCAAGTCACTACACAACACGAGACCTGCATATCTCAATCACCAGCTTCTCTTCCACCAACCCACTAGACAACTTTACTCAGCATCACTCTCACTCACACCACGCATCCACAGAAGCAGCACAAGAGGTTGATCATTCTCCTACCAAGCTGCCAAATCCTAGAATGACTTCACTCAGCACATCAGGGTCTCCTCCTCACTTCTTGAATCACAGAAGAAGCCGAAGACCTGGCTTTTCAATTGGTCTTCTTGCGAGACCACCAAGACTGCCTATACTCAGGCCCAGCCTCAACACATGGCTACACTCACCTACTCAGTGCCCTCACAGGTGACAAGCTGCGCTCTACAAATCCACCTTACATTACATTATATAGCTCTTCTGTTGAGGTTTGTGTATTGCTTCCAGACAGTAACACAAAGGGGGCTTAGGTGTGGACAGGATGGGCCATCATGGAAGAATGCACCCAGCCTTACTCACACTTCAAAGCACTTTGCTTCCTGCACACACAAAGGAATGTGACACCAGGTATGCCCTGCCTTTAGTCACCGCAGACAATTTGGAGCCTTGACAGGGAAAGGGGAAGAACTTTCTAGAACCAGATGTAGGGGTAGGACATTGAGTCTCCCCACAAAAAGGTTTGCACCAGGTGTAAACATTGGACCCCGCAAGCCACTCTTTAGAACATGCCTGGACCCTTGGAAGTTACAGAAAAGGACTGCCCTGCTGCCATATCACTGCCCTGCTGCTTGATGGACGTCCTTACCGTCAGGGAACAAAGACTGGCCCTGCTTACCCTCATCCTAGGCAAACCAGAGTGACTCCAAGGGTCAGTTGACTGACCTCCTGTGTGAACTACAGGGACGCAACAAGCTTCAGAACCCCCTGTAACTGTCCAGCAGACCTACTGCAAGTGAACCTGCCTGGACTTGCAACTGGACCTCCAAAAGCCCTGCTTGATCTGTTGGAGTAAGCCCCTGATCCCTTAGAGGTGCCTCCCCAGCTCCTGGACCCTTGGCTAGCATCAGAGAGTACTCCTTCTCAAGAAAACCTGAAAGTCATGAAGTTTGGGCTCCTCATGACAGCGAGTGGGCCTGTTCGTGCTAAGACTCTGCCGGCCATGATGACTGCCAATGCAAAGGTCTGGTGAGACCTGCTCTACGTGTTGGCCGCCAGTGACGCCCAGCAAGACAAGACCCGTACTTTGCGCTACAGCACCGACAGACCACTGCAACCACCAATGTGAAGCTACAGCAAAGACGGTCTGCAGTACTTAATTTGTAAAAACATAAGTGCCAGGACCCTTGTCATGAGGCCACTGCAGCTCACACCACCGTTGTCGTGCCAGCGATGCCAATGATACATTATAAGAATGACTTCGGCAGCAGGTATTAGTCCCCTTTAATGTAAATTGAATTAATAAACTACTGCTGTTGTGCTCATTTTTAAAATAGACATACAGCGCCACCATGTGTAGACTATCGTAAGTGCCAGTGTTGGCAACTAAGCGCCAGCGACGAACACCGGAAACCACTGGCTTAAATTAGGCACTGAGAGCCTGAGACACTTGACCAGTTTCTTGCGGCCTCCTGCAACTTTGAGTTGGACTTCGAAGGTAACTCTTCGGCGAAACTTAACCAGGTCCCTGTATTCAACCTGGCTCCATCACGGTCGGCCTCAACTTGTGACTTTCACTTGGGTGACCAGATGTGCACAAGTGGTGCTTTGTGCTTTTAGGCGATATTTTCACTAAAAAGTTTCATAGCATCGGTTCTATTCATTGGATTTTTGTTGTTCTGCTGTCATTTTATTTAATAAAATTGACTCTACTTTTTTATATTGGTTTGGATTTTTTCGTGTGCAGTCTGTTAACTCTATTACTGTTTGTGTTCTGCATGAATACTTTACACATTACTTCTAAATGAAGCTGACTGCGTTAGTGCCAAGATACCGAGAGCTTAGTGACTTTTGTGATTCACCTTGACAAGGATTGTGGTTGTTGCCTGAGTAGGGCTTCCACCACCCTCAACCAATTATCCATTTTCCTACATCTTCTGTCTCGTTCACTGTGCTCTGCGACAAAATATCTGCTAACTATTCCCAAGTTTGCTTGTGGATATTGGTCTGAATACATTGATGTATGTAAATGCTTTCTGAAGCCTGAGAATTGCCTTGTAGGACTGGAACTACCCTCGCTCTTGTACACAGGACAAAGAAGTGGACTCCAAGGGTTATGAGGCTGACCTCCTGTTAAAGCAACAGGTACACAACAAGCTACAAGAGGACTTTCCAGCAACTGCCCAGCTCACCAGTTCCACCTGGGCCTGCACTAAATCATGCTGGTGGCTACTGCTGGAGTGCGTCTTGACTCACAAGTGCTGTCCCTCTTGGGATCCTGAGCTATGTCAAAGTTTACTCCTAACATCCTGAGAAACCTGGGACTTAGAAACGGTTTGGCTCTAAACACCTCTGGAGGACCGGGACAAACCTATTAAGATGGTCCTTTTAAGGTGGGCTGCTGCTGGGTTGAAGATTCAGGTTTACCCCGCTCAGAGCTTTTCCTTAACAGCAATTCTGATTGAGCAGGATCTCACAGAGAAGATATTTAGCCTTATGGAGCCGTTGCCAGCTACAGCATGCAGCCTTGCTCTACTTGATGAATCTGAGCTCCAAAAAAATGACTAAGTGCAAATGTAGCAATCTTGACTGGATAAAGGCACCAAAAGTATCCAGCCGGCGAGGGACCTTCATTGGGGACAAAATTTTAATTTCTTCTCCTCTGACCTTCCCCTCAAAAGTTAATAGCTTCAAATATACCTCGCCTGACAGTCATCCGACCTTGTGGAGTCCTCAGCCACAGCCTGATGCCTTGCCCTGCTGAAGATTTTGGACTTCTGTTATGAACCCCAATGTTCCCCAATATAGGCCTGGGTAGTTGCACAACCTTTTACCTAAATTTGTTCTACCTTGCTCTACATAATGGTTCTGGCGCTGACCTTTTACCTAGATAGGTGCCGAATAATTGTTGTGTGGTTTTCTTTGAAAACTAGCCTCATTTATTATGCATGAGGATTCTTAGTATCACAGCAGGATTACCATCTTCTGCATAATAACTCTGTACAAGGGTCACCACTATATTCATCCTTGGCCGACATGCCCACAGTACCATGACACATCTAGGTAGAACCTCTGAGGGTACCTTTCGGGTATATAAGTACCCAATCTTCGCTGGGCAAGTTAGAGGAGAAGCTTCCATGCTGACACGAGACACTGAAGTCCCTGCACGCAGACACTCCAGCACGCAGTGGTCTGACATCCCTTGTGGGGTGTCCAACTCAAGACCAAGATGGGGTCCTTCGTTCTCTCCCATCAGGTAATGGGGTTGGCTCTTTCCTAGAGGGGTTCTTGGCTATACACCTACATACATGCTAGGCACATTTAGGTACATTTAGTTAGGGTTTGCATCTTAGGAGTACTCGTGATTACTGCCATGTATCTATATGCCTGCATATATTCACTGTTTTAGCACCATGGTAGAATTCTACCTTTTATTTACTCTGTTGGTGCTTATAACCATATATATCTGATTCTGTCTAATGGTTGTTGCAGCACACGTATTTTATACTAGAATGATGCTGGTTCAATAAATGAAAACCTCCCCATCGTTTATTCTGTATATCTCTTTGAGACCGAGGGAGCACGAGTGACTGAGTGAAAAGTACTGCACTGTTTCCACCATCCCTGAGTGGTCAGGGTTGTCATGTTTGATAGTTGCCAGAAACTATTCGCTCCTTGGTAAGGTTGTAGGGCTTATAGTGGCACTGTGAGCTAGCTGATCTACAAACTAACATATCCTTTGGGGGTGTCTGGAATCAGTCTGGACACCAATCCCTTAGTTTATGTTGTCTAAACTCTCAGATCCTATATAGATTTGTAGGAACTACACAACACTTTCTTTTCATAGACTAAGTCTGAAGGTAAAACCGCCATCTGACTCAAACCTGGTTTCTGTTGCTGACCCGTTCTCCTTCATGGTTCACCTCAAATCATTCCTAGGAACTGGTCTAAAGCGGCAAGTTCACCACAGTTGGTGCTTAATGCTTTTTAGCACTATTTTTGTTTAAAACTTTAAAAGCTATATCTCCAATTTCCCTTTTTGTCTTCAAGTCCAAAAGGTTTCTAAGTGCCAGGATTTTCAGGATGTTAGGAGATATCGGGTTAGATACAGCCAGGGGTCCCAGGACCTCAGAAACAGCACTTAGAGTTCAAGACTCACTCCAGCAGAGACAACCAAGAGGGTCCATGTCAGATCCAGTTGATACTGGTCAGCTGGACTCTTTAAGAAAAAGCCTCTTGCAGCTTGTTGTGGACCTTTACCTTACTCAGGAAATTAGCCAACTGACCCTCAGTGTCCAATTCTCAGTCTTGGCTACAAGTCGAAACAGGTCCAGACCTTCAGGTCTCCTCAGAGGTCTGAAACAGCAGGTGCAGTCCTTTTTCTATTCTTCCACAGGTCCAGTAGTTCTCCGAGGAAGGTGTCTTGCTACAACGCCTACATTAGGGTTACTTACTAATATTTAAACGGGAGGTTTTCTCCTGTAAATATGTTTTTTGACAGGTTGGGTTGAAGTTTAAAACTGCAGCAGCCAGGCTACAGTGGCTGTCCTGTATTCCTGTTTGTCCTATCACACTAGTGTATGGCACAGTAGTATTGTAGTCCATAAGTGACAGTTTAACTTTCCATGCCATGGGTGTACTTTAGGAACCATATACTATACCTTATATAATTAGGGGTTTTAACCAATTTTATCATGCTTTATAGGTCAGAGTACATGCACTGGGGCCTGGTTAGTAATGTACCAGAGCACATAGTAAAAACATCAGCAGTAACAGTCAACAAAAAATGGGGATGACCATGCAAAAAGAGGCAGCTGTCACATTATTCAAGCACAATTTTATCAAACTTTCATAATATTAAGTCTGAAATGGAAACATATTTTACAAAGTTATTATAAATATCCCAGTTCTACATTGTTTTATCAGATCTACTCCTCCTGTAAATACACACATTTTTGACCTTATCACGTATATTCAAGCATGCTCAGATGCCTAAGAAACAGAGTTCTGAGATGCAATATGTTTTAATTTGTAAGTGTCCTACCATATGTGAAGTCATTTTCTGTGTTCTTCGCTCAAGCCTTTTTATGTAGTCAATGGAATCTGTCTTTAACTTGATTATTTAATCTGTTCAATAAAGAGTGCATCTTACAATTGAAACTGCAACCAACACTTGGTCAAGTAAAATCTACTTTTTTCAATAAGAGAAAGTGTCTGTTACCTCACTTTAGCATATTTTGGCTCCAAAACATCAAAATTAATTTAGTAAAATCATACTTGTGATCGTATAATTCAGTACCATGTATTAACATTATTCGAATGTGGAATCAAATCCATCTTCACTCCGTTTTAAAGATGTCAGTGTTTTTCAACAGCACCACCATTGTTTTATAGACTTTGCACTCTCTTAACCATATAATAGATTCCACCATAGATTTAACCTTTCAGATACCGAATAACTCGAACAGTTTAACAGCATGTCTTAAATATTGTCACATAGTTCATTTAATTTATAGAGTTGCTTTATATGCTGGGCATAGCCATAATCAACCTTGCCACTACTCAGTTATCTGACTAAAAGCATTCATCTCGTGTTACTGTCCTACTGTGACTCTACGGTGACTAGACTTTTCAGGTTTTAGGTTCTCCATGGATTAGACCCAACTATCCACTAAGGAATTTAAAAAGAACCTGGATCATTTGTTTAGACAGAACACTGTGGGCCTGATTCACAAAGGTAAACGTACACATTTATGTAAATTTAAGCTTTTTCGGTATTCACAAACTTGCATTTTAATAGTAAGTTTACCAGTACAGAGGGTCAGCAGTCGACGTGGGCTCCGCACATAAAAACATTGTCCTGTCCAGTTTTGCAAATACTAAAATAGGACAGGCTAACATTTTATGTGTGAGTTCTCCAACTGCTAAATCTCCACACTTATAAACTTACTATTAAATGAAATTTTGTGAATACTGAAAAAGTATGAACTAACACAAACATGTAGATTTACCTTTATTAACTCAGGCCCAATTTATTTATTTTGTAGGCGTAAATAGATTACATATATCAGCCAACTGTAGACTTCCGTAACATATCCTAATCTATTGCATTTGAAAGATATTATCTATGGCAATCACTAGAATTGATCTAGTTAGTCAGCGATGATAACTTTGGACCCAAAGCCTAGGTGGCCAAAATTAGCAAATGTAACTAATTATGCAAAGTATACATTTAATTAAAGATCTATATTAAGGCTATAAATATTTGTTCTTAGCATATCCATCCACTTCAGTTCTTTGGTCTCAGTTTTCTCTCTTGATCTCTACATATATGGCTTAGTATTTTATGTTGTATACAAAATAGTTTAATCTGATTATTTTCTGCATATTGGTAATTAGTCTCCAATACATATAACAACCATTAATGGCCTTATCATCGCAGGGTGTTCCCAGTTAAGGGTGTAAACCAATGGAACATAAGCAGAGGTGTCTTCCCTATCTGGTTGCCACACAAAACAGTCTGCAGCACACCTCTGTGGAAAATTAGGGAGGAAGAGGGGAGAGGCCATCTTTGCAATTAAAAACAAGCATTGGCATAGACAATAGGTCTCGCATTTGGGACCTTATAAGTATTTAGTTATGCAGCATAATATCCTTGGTGCAACAACATCAAGTGTTGCATGGGTAAACACTTATAAGGTCCCAAAGGCGAGACCTATTGGCTATGCCAATGTTTGTTGTTATTTGGGCTTGAAAAGGCATTCATACTATCCTTCGTGTTTGGTAGGGGTTTGTGTTGTTTTGATTTGTTTTGCTGTTGTCAGACTTAAAAATGACTTGCGTTTGTGTTTATTTTTTTGGGCTTAACGTTTAAATACATTTTTGCCTCGGAAAGACATTTATACGTTTGTTCCCGGTCACATTGTATTTTTTGGGGGGGTGTTTGGAAAGTCATTCCGAAGAGCATCTGTGTTTCTGTAGAGGTTGCGTTTAAATATACTTTGTGCTTCATAAAGCATTCATGCGCTCTTTCTGTTTGTTTTGCGGTCGCGTTTTAATCCGGGTGTGTTGTATTTTGCTCTGAAACTGTGCCTTAAGCAAGATTGAATAGGGCATGTGCTAAAATGATTACATGTGCAGGCGAATGAATGTCTGAACACAGGCAAGTATTACATTTAACCCGAAAGCATATTCAAACATGGACAATGCCGCTCCCCCTGCGTTCGTTTTGTAAACTTTGGGGCATATTATCAAGGAATAGCGATATTTATCGCTAACCGCGCTTAGCGCGAATTATTTTAACGCCGCCTATCGCTGGAAAATATCGCTGAGATAACACCCTATTAACAAGGTTTATCTCCATAGCGATAACATTTCCAGCGATAGCGGCAAAATGTGAGAATATCGCTGGAAAATCAGCGATATTCTCGCATTAACGCAAGGATGGATTCAGCCTGACAATCCACCTCCTATACTTTAAACAGGTAAGTCATCCTCAGTAGCAGGTGTTAAAATCTAGCGATAAACGCGCTTAGCGCGATTTATTTTATCGCTTCGCCTGCCTTGTTAATAGGGGTTAGTTGTGTTAGCGACTGTTTGCAGTCGCTTTTAGTGGGGAACGCCTACCTTGCATGTCATTAGCGATAATTATCGCTGACATGCAAGGCGATGTAGAACCCGGCGCAAACGCCTGAAAGCTGTCGCTAACGCCTGTTAGTGACAGCTTGCTAATAGGGCGTTAAAAATATCGCCGCTTTAGTGGCAAAAAGTGCCGCTAAAGCGGCGATAAAGCCCTTGATAATATGCCCCTTTATTTTAGTGTGTTGTGCGCGCACATGATGTCAGAAAGCACATTGGAGTAAAACATTATTTATTTTTCATTTGAGCACTTTCCTTAAGGAAATGCGCTCCTCCTACCCGCATTGTTTAAACTTTATTTTTGTGTGTTGTGCTTGCACACGATGTTATACATATTTACAACATATATGAGCAATTATTCCATTTCAACATGATATCAGCAGTAACACGACCACCGTTTCTCTCTGTGTATTACCGGAAAACCAGTGGCTCAGATGGCGATTTGGGATTCCTATTAATCTGCATGTCTAGTCAATATAATACACTGGCAAAAAAAGACAACTTTGTCGAAGGATTCTACATCAATGTAATCCCATACAGGGGGGATCCTTTCAGTTGTTGGCGGCGAGGGAGTTGCGGGAAAAACGTCCTCATTGTGTTTTCAATGAAGAGCAGCCCGGATTTTGGAAGACTAAATAAATAACATCTTTTTGAAGCTTCACTCCAGAGGTCTCCAGGCGAGGGAGGTTACATTGATTTTCAAATCTATTCTAACGTAAGCAAGAGGGGCTCCATCAACCCTCTGGGTCCGCAGACAGCGATAACAGTGGCACAGCTAGCAACAACATGTTAATGTTGTCGGTTGCTGCTCCACACTGCGCACCGTTTCAGAGATACAATGTGATTTAATTATTTTGAAGAACCCCACCCCCCGAAACGTATTTGATCAAGTAATACTGTAGACAGGAGTTTTTAAAGCCTAGCTTAAAATGCGTACCTTACGGCGTCCCATGCATGCAAAACAAGCACAAGCGCGCGTGCCTCGCGCGGCAGCAGGGGGAGGGGAGAGAGGAGGGGCCTGCGCGATTCCCTTGCGGGAGCGAGCAGCAAGGCGCGATAATTGATAACATATGGCGCCAGCTGCTCGCTCCTGCAAGGGAATCACCAAACGTGCACGCGTTGCCATTGGCCTCAAAACCGACTCGATGGCTAAAGGTCTTTTTCCTATGCAGCGCATGCGCGCTGCGTAGGCGAGACCTAAAGACATCTGTGTCCCTCCTCTATTCATTAGAGTCTGGTCTATCTCAAAGAGCCATCAGAAATGTACTGGGATTTCTTCCAAATTGTGCCTGGCAGGCCCTCTCAATACTGTTTGCCATTCACCCACAGGAGTTCCAAAATGGATTCCTGTCCTCATTCAGTCAAGCACAGCACATGATATCTTTGCAAGCATGCATTCACCATTCATGTTCCACTAGATGGCGTGATGGACCCAATTGAAAGGAATTGTCAGACTTTATTAACTAGGAGATGCCAGTAAACAAGTCTCATGGAAGGTCACATGTAAAAAGGCCTGCTCCTTCTATCATATTTGTTGCTGATACAACAGCAATTTATTTCTGAAGGGATGATTTCACAGTAGTCATTCTCAGGAAGGATACATGTTCCAAAGTGTTTTGCTACAGGCTATCAGCATACACACTTGATTGTCATATGTGCTGAGGCAAATTCCCAAAATTAGATATGGACTTGCTGTAAAGGGAACATCAAGCAGGAGCACAGCTCCATCAAGCACTACAGGAGATATTCCAGAACAAATAGGCCATGAGAAAAAATATACTTCAGGTTTAGTGCCTGATTTAGAGTAGGGCAAGGACTCTGCCAAAACAATCATATTCTCCATCTGCAGCTCCAGAGGATGAACCACCCACTTTTCAAGTTCCTTCGCTATTGGGATTCCGTGGTAACAAAACCTTTTCTGAATATGCCATCCGGTCCAATTTGGGATGTTGGACAGTCTGCCACAAGTACGGATGAAGCAGTTGCCCAAAATAGTGAACCATGCCTAGTAGACTTAAGTATGTGAATGTCTGCCATGGAAGTGAATTGATCAATAACAAAACATTTTCTAACATAAAGATAAGCGAAGTAGCTACACCATGCACTATAAAATGTATGCAATACTGATCCCTCGTTGAGAACATTACACATATACATTTAATTCCTTGTTTTCGTGGGATTGTGGGGGACCCACCTTTCTCATGGTAAAATTCTTAATGAGCCCCATTTTCCTAGAACAAAAGCTTCCCCAACAAGACAGGTCGCAATTCTTTCTCTTATAAGAGGTCCATGAGTTTAGGGATGCATTTTGAGTAATCTCAATTAAGAAGGATAACAGCATTGAAGGAATCTGATAAAACCTCTGGGAATATTTTGAAGAAGAAAAACAACAAACAAAACTGTGGGATAGGGAAGATGTTCCAAAATGGCTGGTGGGACACTACTTGAAGGTTCAGGACTCACTCAGACTGGGTCCAGGTGCAGGTTCAAGATGGTGGGAGACTTTTATGTCCCTGTGGCTCTGACCTGGACAAGCATACTAGCCTTAGTAGTCCCTTCTGGTATCTTAGATGAAGGTGTAGGCATCAACAGCAGGGCTGCCTTCTGAGGGTTCAAAGCTGGCTCCAGTCAGCAAAGAAGTCCTTCCAGGTAGAGCAACAGTCTGGCAGAGTGCACAGCAGGTCACAGCAGCAGGCAGTGCTCTGTGAGTCCTTCCACAGGTCCAGTGGTGAACAGAAGAGTGGGTCTGAAGGTCCTATTTTTACATCCTGGTGACCTTATTCTGGAATGTGGGAGAAGCTTCTGGAAAGGTTCTTTGAAGTGCATGGAATCTCCTGACTCCCCTGCCCTGGTTCCAAGTTGGCTGCAGTGACAATATAGGGTTTTTAAGCCCTTTGTGTGAAGGCAGGGCACAGGCTATTCAGGTGTAAGTGGGGCTGTGCTCCGCTCCACCCCCACCTAGTGGCAGCAGATGCCCATTGTGGCACACCTAATCCCTCTATTGTGTGACTGTTTGGAAGTGTTAGGCCTGGCGTCCTTGGCATCGTTTCCCCTGACTTTGTGCCTTCTGACCTCCTGTTTTACTGACTTCATTTTTGCTGGCTTTATGATTCCAGGCACTTTACCATTGCCGACCAGTGCATATGTTCTGTACTCAAAACTTGGTAACATTGGCCTATCCACAATTGGCATATTTCATTTATTTGTAAGTACCTAGTAAAGTGCACTATATGTGCCCGGGGCTTGTAAATTAAATGCTA
Source organism: Calotriton arnoldi (assembly GCA_963921515.1). NCBI lineage: Eukaryota > Metazoa > Chordata > Amphibia > Caudata > Salamandridae > Calotriton > Calotriton arnoldi. Next base: position 619,168 of record CAWUFW010009135.1, read on the forward strand.
CTAGTGGGCTTGCAGTGCTGATTGTGCCACCTACTTCAGTAGACTTTAAACATGTCTCAGACGTGCCACTGCAGAGCTTGTGTGTACAATTTAAACTGCCATTTCGACCTGGCAAGTTCACCTACTTGCCAGGCACAAACCTTCCCTTTTACTATATATGAGTCTCTCCTAAGTTAGGCCCTAGGAAGCCCTATGGACAGGGTGCAGTGTATTTAAAATGTAGGACATGTACTTTTGAGTTTTACATGTCCTGGTAGTGAAAAATTGCTACATTCGCTGTTCACTACTGCAAGGCCTATCTCTCTGATAGGTTAATATTGGGATTGCCTTAAAACATCTTTTAAGTGTCATTTCCAATTGGAAAAAGATAAAGATTTGGAGTTTAGGGTCTTTGGGCTCACAATTTAAAATCACCACTTACGGTAAAGTCACGTTTTAAATTGTAAGTCTGAAAATGCCACTTTTCAAAAGTTGTCATTTTCTTACTTTAACCATTCTGTGCCTCTTCCTGCCTCTGAAGTCACGGCTGGGTTGGGTGACAGCTGGACTTTGTGCATTTCCTCTAGACAGTTACACAAAGGGAGCTGGGGTGTGACATTTGCATCCCGATGGCCCATCACCAGGATGATGGGCCTTCCTGAGGTAGATTCGGTGAGAGGAGCTGACACTTGCCCCTGAATAGGGTTGTGCCTGTCCCCACACAAACCACGCATAGGCCCCTGGAGTGAGCCTGGAGGGATCTTGTGATTGTCAAAGGCCTCTTTGAAGTCTCAACTACTTCAAAGGCACATTTGGGTATGAGCACTGGACCCCTGACACCACCAAATCAGAACTTTGCTGGAACCAAGGACATTCTGCCTGAAGAAGAACTACTGTGCTGTAGGAGGGACTGCCACTTTGCTAACTGCATTGCTGTGTTGGCCTGCTGCCTGCTGATTGTTGTGCTGTAGGAGGGACTTCCAGTTCCAGTTGGCCTGCTGCTTGAGGCTTCTTTCCTGTGAGTGAGAAAGACTGGACCTGCTCTCTACATCCTTGAACCCAAGTTTCTCCAAGGTTTGGTGGCTTGCCTCCTGTTCTCTGAAGTCTCAGGTTCACAAAAGACTTCTTGCAACTCTGCTGGTGCTGCTGGACTCTGCCATCTGTGAGTCCTACCCTTGTCTGAAGTGCTCCCCTCCAGTCCTGTACCTCAGAAGTGGGTTCTGCAGCTGTTTTCTGCACAATTCGATGTAGTGACCCCTTTGTGCTGATCAGAACCGAAGCAGGGCCCTCCAACACTGTGGCGATTCAATGATGACGTGGATCCTGAATGCGAGGTTTGAAGATGACGCAGCACTAATCCGGAGATGCCGCTGCAAGGCTCGACTTTAACACACCAACCCTTTGACACTGATAGCGAGGCTCGACTCCGACGCATTGACCTGACTGCATGAATCGGAACTGATGCATGGAGTCTTCGACTTCGATGCTTGCTCTGTACAAAGGTACTTTTTCAGCTTGCTCTGCTTGGTTACTGTATCCGGCCTGCCCACCATCATGGTCAGTCTGAACTTAGGATTTACCCCTGTCAAGCGAGACCTCAAGTAACCTTTTAGCCCTATTGACTTCTAAGCGCTGTTTGTGGACTTAATCTTTAAAAGTTCATATCTCAACTTCTTATTGAATTATTGTCGCTTTAGAATTGTTTTACTCAGATAAATATTCGCTTTTGTTCTAAATTGGTATGAAGTCTTTTTGTGGTGTTTTCAATGTGTTACTGTAACTGAAGTGTTGCACAAATACTTTACACATTGCCTCTTAAGTTAAGCCTGACTGCTCTGTGCCAACCTACCAGAGGGGGAGCCACAGGTTAATTTAGGTTGTGTATCTGACTTACCCTGACTAGGATTGTGGTCCCTACTTAGACAGGGTGCATACCTCTACCAACTAGAGACCCAATTTCTAACAGGGAAGAATTCAAAAAGTCTAACTGTCAGCTACACCCAATCATGTGACCCAAGACATGCTGCAGGTATAAAAGGGCAGTAAAATGGCAACTTTCTAAAAGTGGCATTTTCAAAATTGCGATGATAAATCCGACTTTACCATTAAAAGGGTATATCATTACAATTTCATAGGTACCAAACATGATAATTCTCCCAGCTCCCAATGAGGAATTACAGCGTATTAAGTGTAAAAAGGAATCCCCAATGTTATCCTATGGGAGGGGTAGGCTGAATTTAAGGAGTTTTTCACTACCAGGACATATAAAACTTGAACATACATGTCCTGCCTTTTAATTACAAAGCACCCTGCCCTTTGAGCTACCTAGGGCTTGCCTTAAGGGTGAATTATATTTAATAAAAGGAGAGTTTAAGGTTTTGCAAGGGAGTTTAAACATCAAGTTGACTTGGCAGTGTGACACTGCATTCAGACTCCAATGGCATGCCTGGGACGTGTTTTGGAGGGCTACTTAAGTGGGTGGCACAATAAATACTGGACACCCACTGGTAGCATTTAATTTACAGGCCCTGGGTACACCATATACCACTCTACAAGAGACTTATAAGTAAATTAAATATGCCAATGAGGAATTAGCCAATCAAGCTATGTTTAGGGGAGCTAGCATAAGCAGTTTAGCACTGGTTAGCAGTGGTAAAATGCACAAAGTCCTATTGCCATCAAAAATTAATGTCATCAAAAATTGGAGTTAAGTAAGCAAAGCATTTGGGGGAAGAACACTCTAATGCTGACTGGTATAACAATAAGTGATAACTTTTGTTTGGGAGCAGATAGGAATGTCATGTTTTCGTTGTCTGAAGAATTGTGTTTTACAATCCTCTTTACTGGTAAAGTCGGATTTTAAGTCAAAGTCAAAGTCAAAGTAACTTTATTCGGTTTCAAAAAAAGAACCATAAAAGTGCACAAAATCAACAATACAATTTATATTTACGATGACCTATATGCAAAAAAGCATGAAAGACAATTCATACAGTTCAGTTACTAAAAGGGAGATAAGAGTAGGATTAAAAGAATACAATCATTAAAATTCAATCTAAAACTGATCACACCTTTTAATTCATGGAGCACTTAAAATGTATGATGATAAATCTAGCTAATCCAATTCAGCTACAGCTACAAATACCGTTTCCTAATAGCAATTGCAACTTTAATAAAGTTGGAGACCCCGATGCATATATCAAGTGTAGCCAGAGAATGCAGGTAGTTAAAACCATCAATATAAGAACATGGCCTAATATCTTTTAAAATCGGGACTAAGAATTTTCTTCTAGGCTCTTTGTAAAGAGTGCAAAATAGCATAAAGTGCCGTGTGCTTTGGACTGTCAAATTATCACAAGAGCAGGGCACCAGGTTATCTGCCCACCCAGTTTGTTTCGGAAATGCCACTAGGAAATGCAGGGTAAGGAGACGGAATCTTGTTAAATAAAAACGTGTCTGAATATTTATAGTGAACGTTAAGTAATATTGCTGCTGAGCAGGAAATAAACAAAGCGGGCCTGCTACCTCAGGTTGAGAGCGGCGAGTGTTTGCCCCTGTGAGGTGCACCTCTTTTATGATCTTTTTCGCATTCTCATTGATACTGGCTGGGGAATCAAAATAATGTCCCAGGCCTAGCTTATAAAAGCTGTCCCTGACAAATCGAAGCCAGGGAATAGTAAGTGCACCATCGAGGTTGAGACAATCTTTTATGATCTCTCTGGAGAACACCAGCTCTTCCGATAACCACATTTTAGCCCATAGGAGTAAAGGGGCAATATTTATACAGTCTTCTACAAAATCAAGCCCCAAGTCATAATGACAGAAGCTTGTGGGGGCACTATTTGGAATCATCAGTAGCCTTTTTATAAATTTATTTTCCATAATTTGCAGCTGACGGCCATTATGGTACCCCCATACGCCTGCGCCATATATTACCACAGATACACATTTGGCTTTATAGAGTGCAACTAGCTCGGTCACCGGCTTATGTCCCAATTTGCTGGCAAAGCGAAAAAGTCCCTCGACCACCCTACCTACGTTGTGCAACTTTGTAGTAACAAGCGAATCCCAGTTCAGCTTATTGTTAAAAAGGTTCCCTAGATAATTACAATTATTCATTTTATCAATCCTCTTCGCACCCACAGCATAATTTCTAGTTTTAGTCTTTTTAGGCCCACAGACCATAACGTAAGATTTAGTAAAATTAACCTTTCAATCAAGTGACAACATAAAATCAGAAAATGCAATAAGAGACTTTTGGAGGCCATTTGCTGTTAGGGCCATTAAAACAGTGTCATCCGCATAAGAAAGAAGCGGAACCCGGGTGCCCCCAATGCAAGGACAGTCAAAATCTTTATCTGACAAGAAAGCATCAAGGCCATTGGTGTATATTATAAAAAGAAATGGAGCTAAGATGCATCCCTGCCGGACGCCCTCTGTCGATGCAATTGGCCTTGTTTTTTCGCCGTTAGCGCCATATCTGATAGTTACAGATGTAGAGGCATGGAGCCTACGGAGAAGAGAAATTAAAGATTCCTCAACTCCCATTTTCCCCATCAGTGCCCACAACTTCTCCCGATTTACAGTATCAAAAGCACTGGACAAGTCCATGAAGGCCAGATGAATAGAACCCTTCCTGGCCCTCATGTACTTGCCCATAATCAGGGACAAGTTGAGGCACCGTTCAGTAGTGCCCATCCCCCTCCTAAAACCATACTGTGATCTTGCGATCACCCCTGTGTCTGACACCCAGGTTTCAAGATGAGCAAGGAAAACCCTTCCCAGCAACTTCGCTGTGGCATCAATAAGGGATATTGGTCTGTAACAGGAGGGGTCACGTCTGTTACCTTTTTTATACACAGGGACCACTATAGCCTCCTTCCAAGATGCTGGGATGGGGCCGATTACCACTGCTTTGAACACATTAGTCAATAATGGGGCCCACAAATTAGGATTAGTTTTAAAAAGATCTAGTGGCACTCCATCAGGACCAGGGGCTTACATACTAATTCCTTTAGCCAGGGCTTCTTCAACCTCAGCTACTGAGAATGACGCACTTAGGTGAGAGGCCAAGGTTAGATCTAGGGGCAAATCCTCACTAGGGACCTCATATTGTCAGCCATTGGGATTAAAAACGGCCGCATAGTGAGCTTCCCAAACATCCGCCAAAATCAGGGAGTCCATCCTACCCGACTCCCCATTAAATAATGGGCAATTTATAACTTCCCAGAAACTTTTCGAATCCTTAAGGGAACTAGCTCTTTCCAGGTCATACCAGGTTGAACGCCTCAGTTCTTCTTTCCTCCGGTTCACTGTACTTTTGTATGCCTTCCGAGCATGCTTAATTTGAGCCCTATCTCGAGGGTGTGCGTGCAATGCCAGCTTTAAAGTTTATGTGCTCTAGTGCATTCCACATTGAACCATCTTATCTCCTGGGGGTCCATCACCTTAATTTATTTAGTCAGGTTTTTAGCTACATCCAGACAGATCAGTTGAAATTCCTGAATAATCTCTGCTGGAGGCGAATCATGGGCTAGGCACTTCACAATCGAGTCGTAATTAGTTATAACAGTTTTTGCTTCAAACTCAACAGGGTTTACTTTATTCCATTTAAGTCTTACCCCTTTATTGGGATTAAAAGAAACTTCGTAACCGATAACATTCCCCGGCTGAGCTATTATACTAAGGGACGCTGTAAGGGGATTATGAACATTCGCGTTATTTGGATCCACCTCAAACTCACCAATAAGTGGCAGGAACTTGCTTGATATGGACATAAAATCAATAAAACGCTCCCTACCTCCACCAACATAGGTGGGGCACTATATTGAGGAGTTGCTGGCTAAGTCGTTAACGAGGCCCAGATCATTCTCCATAATAATAGAATTTAGAGCCTCTCCCTGGGGTGTATGATTAAAATGCGCCAAGGGCTGCCCCTCTATGCTTAACATCCCACAGGCATGGCCAGAGCTGTAAGGGCAGATTGAGTAATTAAAATCTCCTACCCAAAGAATACATAGGGGTTGCCATTTCTCTGAAAGTTTGTTAATTTCTGTCTGTAAAGCCTCGATAACCTGACTGGTGTTGTGATTAAAAATATTGTAATACCAGTTCACCACTAGCAAATTGACTTGTAACATATTGAAAATCACAACTAATTGAAACCATGGAGATGTACCAACAACAGTAACTTTTATAGCCTTGTATTTTACGGAGATTAGCATTGCCAACCCTCCTTCAGCCCTCCCTGAGGACGAGGGTGTTGCATTAACTGTGTAAGAACAATAACCATTCAGAACAATGTCCTTCATGTACCATGTCTCCTGAAGACAGATGATGTCAAAACCTTGGATATAAGTTAACCAGGCCTCGTCACTCAGTTTAGAACAGATGCGATAAATTTAAGAAGAGACTTTTGATGGCCATGCTTTTCCCGCCCCATGACTTCGTTATTTTTGACTGGGTCAACTATAATGGTTTGGGGGGCCCGATACCTCCCTAGATGTAATATCAGGTGAAATTATATTATGGGGAGGGGAACAATTTTCGCAATTGTCCAAGTCCATTTCTCTAATATTTATTATAGGGGTGGAGGTTTCAATGAGATCAACAGTATCCCTATAAATGAGTGCGTCTGTAAAAAACTCCTGTCCCTTGAGCTCTAAAAGGCAATCCTACTCTCACCGATGCTGCTGGTTGGCTAGAACACTCCGTTAGTCAGTCAGTTTCTGACAGCCCAGAAAGGAGATCAAAGCGGTTATAATGGCTGAAAGAAGGGGGCTGTGTAACCAAATTTATACCAAGGCCCACCCTTGAGGGCTGTTTTCTCATCAAATGTTCAGGTTGCGGAGGGTAGAAAAAGCCCAACGGGTAAACCTCTATAGGCTCGCTGTGTGAGCTTTGAAAGTGCGTTAAGGCAAAGTGTACACACCATGCATTATTGAAATTGAGCACAACGCAGTCCCCACCCCCACGTTTAGTCGTATGATCCAACCAACTCACTCGCCTGGCCATGATAATATTATCCGACCAGTTTATCTTCGATGAAATTTTCTTAGCGCACCAGTGGGCTGATTTATTAATGAAGCTTTGACAAGTCTCTTCCTGACCATCTGCCAGACAGGGGACCCCCTTCAGAATCAAAGTATACAGTGTGCATTCAGGTGGCAAATTCAACACGCTTCTGGCACTCCTCCCACCCCAATGTTCTCGACCTGTCCAACTTATATTTGCGTGACCTTGTGGCAGACCGGCCCTGTCTGTTGTGGGTAACCTTGGATGGTTAGGGCCCCCCTGCCCCAATCTCACATTGTTCCTATCGGTGTTCCTAGCCATGATGGAATCTTGGGTTACTGAGACCGTAGTGTTAATGCCAACATAATTAGATGGTGGAACTATGGGATGAACCTGGTCATTTACAGTAGGTGTTATACTTGTAGAAATCAATGGACTTGACCGGACACTAGAAGTGATGGCAATTACGTCAGGGCTTCTTGGGCAAGCGATGTTATCAATCTGGTTTTTAAGTCCCGAGACATTACCTAACCCCATTTGGACTCGGGCAAGCTGTTGTTCAATGCTGGTTAATCTAACCAAAAGGGGTGTCAAAGCCTCTTGTACAATTCTACTGAATTTGTCTATGTTGTTATCACCATTATTATCCAACTCATTTAGTACACTAGCTCTCCCTCTTCCCGACCGAGTCCTTGAAGTATTGCCAGCTAAGTGAGTTTTCTTAGTTCTTTTGCCCCTTTGCGAATGGCCCCTTACTTTACAATCGACTCCTGCCACATCTGTTCGTTTTCTTTTCCCTCCCTTTGCGACTTGAGTTACAGAAGGTTTCTCCACAGGATAGATAGGTGGGTCAGTTCTTTCAATGGGGGCATGTAAAACACACTGGCTTGAAACAATTACGGTGGGTGATAGAGGAGGTTGCGGTCTCTGCTCAACTGCAGATTCCGAGAAAAATTTGGGAATCTGGTTGGACAATTTGCTAGCAATGGACCACCAAGCAAATAAACTGTCTGGCATCTGTTTCTCTTTACTCTGAATGCTCAGGAAGATACTGGTATTGATCCCAGAGCATCTAAGGAAAACAGTCATTCAATCCCTCATAGTTTCCCGTCTGGATTATGGCAACTCACTTTATGTGGGCGCACCCAAATACGTAATAAAGAGACTTCAGACTGTGCAGAATGCGGCAGCAAGGCTCCTTCTAAAGATTCCTAGTTATGTCTCCGCAAGAGAACCCCTCAAACAGCTGCATTGGCTCCCAATTGAGGCACAGATTAAGTTTAAATCCCTCTGTATTGCTCATAGGGCCATAAATAACAATGGCCCAGTAAAGCTCAGAGAGTTGGTAAGCACTTATGTTCCAACTAGACACCTGATATCCTCACATCTTCATTTCCTCAGTACAACCAGGGTAAAAAGGATGAGATGGGGAGGAAGATCGTTTGCACACGTAGTACCGAAGTTGTGGAACGATCTTCCAACCAGTCTCAGAGCACTGGAAAATGAACTTTCCCTCAGGAAGAAACTTAAGTCATGGCTGTTTCCCCGTTAATGTACCAGAGGCCCTACTCTCAGCACGGTACTCACCAGCGCGGGAAAGCCTTCTGGTAGCCATGCGCTTTACAAAACATAAACATAAACACATCCAAAAAAGAGCAAAATTCAAACTTCTCTGCCACACACACAAGGCTCTCCACGATTCTGTCCCTACGATCCTTTGATCTAAGGTGGAATTTTAAAAATCTACAAGAAACCTGAGATCATTAAATCTAGTCTTAGCCAAAACCAAGCATGGAAAAAACAAAACGAGCCGGCGGCCGCTCCTTTACTTATCTAGCAGCAGCCCAGGGAAATCGATTACCCTTGGACCTCCGGCTCACTAGAGACTATGTCTGGTTCAGAAAAAAGCTTAAAACATGGCTTTCCCCAGAGTAACTGACCCAATCGAATTAATTGCCCTTCCCCCCAGTACTTTAGTTGTTAGACGGTGTCGTTGTTTTAGTGCCATGATATCCCTCTGGGGATGAGTGTTTGCACTCTACAAATACTTCAAATAAATATATGAATAAATAAATAAATAAATGCCATTACTTTTTGTATGCTTCGGAGTTTGGTATTTGAGCACTGGTAGTAGGGTTACTCTATTAACAGCTTCTCTACAGAGCACAACCATGGTGGCTCTATCATCAGTTGTGATCCTGGAGATGGACTCCTATGTCTCCTTCATTTCCTTTGTCTCCTTCATTCAAAAGATGACATGCAAATAAGCATGGGCTGAAAGAATCAAACCCAAAAGAACTAATGGCAAAAGACAGTGTGCTAATACAAAGACTTCTATTGAGGGATGAGATATAACAGGTAGCCTATATCTAACAAGACCACAAAGAAAGGAAAGTGCTTTTTTAGGTCTAGATACACAAAACTTTAGGGGCCAGATGTACGACCCGTTTTAGCATGCGCAAACGGATTTGCGACCCGTTTGCGCATGCAAAAACTTCATGGGCTATGTACAAAGCCTATTTAGCGAGTCACAATTTATTTGCGACTCGCTAAATAGGTTTTGCGATTCGCTATTAGGAAGCGGAGTTCCCTTACTAATAGCGACCGCAAAGCCATGTACCAATGTTTTGCGACCGCAATTGCGGTCGCAAAACACTCACAAATTACCACCCTCTTCAAGAGGGTGGTAATGGAGTCGCAAATGGGACTGGCTCCAAAAATATTTTTAAGGGCAGGCAGTGTTCCCAGGGACCACTACCTGGCCTTAAAAAATGAAACGAAAACGTTTCATTTTCTTTTTTTTAAATGCATCCCATTTTCCTTTAAGGAAAACGGGCTGCATTAAAAAAAAAAACAGCTTTATTTAAAAGCAGTCCCAGACATGGTGGTCTGCTGAGCCCAGCAGGCCACCATACCTGGGTGGGCCTACCATTCCCAATGGGGCCGCAAATTGTGAGTGGCTCATTAATATTCATGAGCCTCGCATTTTGCGACCCCATTGGGAATCGCTAATAGTGTCTCTGACACTGTTGTACATCCCAATTTGCGACTCGCAAATTGCGACTCGCAATTGCGACGCAATTTGTGAGTCGCAAATTGGGTGGTTGTACATCTGGCCCTAGGTGTCTGCCTGAGGTCTCGTTTACAACATCAAAAACATACACTGAGAGGGGCTTTGGTTCAACCCTTCAGCCTTTGCTTGGTTTGGGACAGCCCCATTACGTCACTATGAAAGAAAGTGTCATTTGCATTTTGGGTCAAGCAGAGCAATATTTTCACTGTTAGCCATTGGCTGTGTTAGCTTGCCTTCTTAAAGGGTGCTTCTAATTGCAGTGCGCATGGTGAAGCGAAACATCCATGACATGCACTGTAGGAGTGCTTGTGCCCCAAAAACTGTATCCACACTACTGTTGATGATGCACCATGTGTTAATGTGTACTTAATTATGATTTTGCACTTAAATATGCTCCTAAAGGTATTTCCTCAATCTAGCAGATTTTGCATGTTGGTGATTTTGCACCATGATGTTCGTAACTTTGATTTTTTTCACTTAATATAACATCTTACCACCACATTTCTTCTCTGTAAGGGGGCATTTCTCACCAAATTGTGATACCACACTGACACACTTGCTTCAATTGTGATTTTGCAGTTAAATGCGATTTTGCAATCAAATGTGACTTTTGCTCAAAAATGTAATTTTGTACTCAAATGTGTTTGGCACCTAAATACGCTTGGCACCTAAATGTGATTTTACACGAAAATATGATATTTGCCAAAGGGGTTTTCACACTCCTGTTTACGTTGCGTTCAAGGGAGATTTTGCACCTACAGATGATTTTGCTACTAAATGTATTTCCCCCTAAATATGATGATGTTTCCTAGGTGTGATGTGTGCTCCTAAATGGGATTTTGAAAATAAATGTGTTTTGCTCATAAATGTGATACCACAGTAATCCTAACTTTACACCAACGGTGATAACTGCATCCCTAAATGTGATTTTGTAAATAGATTAGATCTATGCTCATTAAGTTTTAACACACGTATGATGATGTTGCATCTAAATATGATTTTGCTCACATATGCGTTTTCCTCATAAATTGATTCGTGACTTCTAAAAATCTTACATTTCACACAAATGAGATTTTGTTCCTAGATGTAATACCACAATCCTGCTTATTTTGTACCACGTGTGATTTGTACATAAATGTTAATTATGTGCCTAACGGCTTTCCATATTAACGCTCATGTTGCTCAAAGGGTGGTTTTGCACCTCAAAGTGCTGCCAACTAAATGAAATCCATAGTGACATTCACCCTTTTCAGGAGAGAAGGAGTGATTTTGCACCTAAATGGAATATCACATTTCTGCTGACTTCTCACCAATGTGTTTGTGCCTGCAAAATGTGTCTTGCTCCTAAATATGAGTTTTCACATAAGAGTGTTAACCAAATTTAATGTAATACTGATTGACACCTGTTCTCTCAGCATGCAGATTGTGGCTGTTCCATAATGAGCAACAGCAATATCTTATACTTTTCATGTGTTTTTTTCACCATGAAAATTAAAGTTGTGCTGTTCCTGAATGATCTAGAATTTAGCAGTATACAAGGGACAGTAGGCTACAGTGTCAAAAGAGATGGGAATCCATTTCTTTGGAATGTAATGCCCTCACACACCCAGTTGGGTGTCATGCTTCATCATCGGGCTGCTCCTCGTCTGGCCGGCGCTGCAATGCCTGACGGGCTCCCGATGAGGGGCACTTTGGCGGAGATCTTTTTCCAAATAGCCGTTTGGTGCCGTGGGTGTGAGAGATTTAGTGAGTGTAGATGAATAAGTGGTGTGTGATGTTTATGTGAGTTAAAACAGGGTTGGGAGTACCAGCAAAAATAACTTTAATTGTGGGGTCTCCTACCCTGATTAAAATAAAGAAGAAAGGCGCAATGCTAAGTTAATGTCTTAGGTGTGGCGCTCTTCCGTGTGGTTGGTCAACATGTTTCTTCGCAATTCTACAAGTCTAGAGGCGATTCGTCAGGACCTAAAGTTTAAAAACTATCTACACTAAGGTGGACCGGAAAACAAAAATAAATTAATGTTTGGGATTTAAGCCACCATGACTTACTCTGTCTAATGGCTGGTAGTTCTGGTTCTACCTATTATGGAGAGAAAATCACATATTAATGTATGATGTCAAACCAATATCACAAGTATCAAACACTACTGTCCTATTCCCTGTGTGTCTAAATCACAGCACACAGTGGTGAGGTGTTACAGGCATCTAAACACCAGGTGCCAAATATTGAAGTGGTCACAATATTGCTCCTGTGTGTAGTGACCACATCCGTGTATTAAAAACCAAAAACTGCAGAAAGAACACAAGTCTCACCCTAATTGGGATATACTACTGCTTCATCAGACCCCAGCAGGTCAAGATATGAGGAACTTCCCCATTTACTACAGGGGTATGCAGATAAAAAGGAACAGTTAAAAGCTGCCAGCTTGCAGAGTTAATAGTGTTTTTATTGAATAAACTAAAAGATTGGAAATGTGGGCCTCCTTAGTACATATAGTGACATACTCCTACATCACGCTATCTGCACAACATTCAGGGGTAGTTCATTAACATTGCCCACATCATTAAAAAGTAATCCCAGCTATGGTGGAACAATACAGGCTTTATATTTGTTACTGAAGTTGGGATAAAGAAACAAAAAAAGGGTAAAGGAGGTTGGGAAAGTGCATCTACATAGTTGAACGTTTTAAACTGGCTGGGAAACCCTTTAACAGGGGTTGGGAGTGTGGAACATTTAGCAGACCATAAAGGTTAACATAGTACTCACGTTTGCGTAGTACGCAATGTGTCCAAGGACCTACCCACTGCTGGCGGGACCAGGAGGTGTGGTGTAGTGAAAAGGCCTGGTTTAAATACCCACTGCTCCTCCTCGTTAACTCCTGATTGCTACCAGCTGTTGCTGGACCGCTCGCATGAGTGAGGACAGTCATTGTGTTGTTCTCTATACTGCGGGCACCATCTTGGAGTGGATACCCTGACTAGTGCTGCCAGTCAGTTTCTACATTTGAAGGCTATGGAAACAACCCCGATCAGGTCCTGGGTTTTGGAGGTTGTGGGATTAATTAAGCACTCGACCGCCCGGGCATCCATCTTATTTAAAATAGAAGGTATATACATGGTGAGCGGACGTTAGGCTACTAAAGATATATATTGCTCTGTCCCGCACTGTGTGAAATGCAGATAGGAGAGTAACCTAATAAGTTATGTGTCGAGTTTAAGAGTAATCTTAGTTGGCAATCATTGTGAGATTCGTGCATCCTCCATTCATGGTAAAGAGAAGCAAAGGAGGATGGGGGCCATTTTGTAATCTTTGGGAAACTTGGGGGCCATTTTGGAATGGAGTAGAAGTCACCATAAGGCTTCATTATCATCTCTAGCAAAGTATCCCCTATATGTAATATCACATCAATGTGAATCTTAGTGTACTGGGTCTAATCAAGGGCAATAGGTGTCAGTGATGCAGTGATAAGATGCTATTCCAAGTGAGTTTTTAAGTGCGTAAAGCGCTCCAAGGAATGTCCTCATTCGGTCCTTGTCTGTCAGAAGACAGACGATGCACCCATCTTTGTTCTTTGTAAAACAAAGCTTCTTTGCTGATTTTAGTAAATGTTTCAAGAATCACCCAACGAAAAGAGTCAGGTGAATGTTGGGTGTTAAAAAAGTGTGTGCACATTTTGGTATTCACTTTATGACACCGGAAATTACTACGATGTTCCGTGATTCTCACTTTGACCAGGCGTGTAGTCATCCCTATGTATCTGAGATTGCAGGGACACGTAATCATATAAATGCAATTTGTCGTATTACAATTTGTGTGTTTACGCAATTCCCATGTGAAGGTTGCATTGAAGATGATATTCTTAGTCACAGATGTGAGGGCGCAGACTGTGCAGTGCTGCACGGGTAGTGACCCTGAACAGGCGGGAGGTCCCACAACTGTCTTTGTGTGTTAACCGTTCGTGTCTGAGGCCTGGTATGGATCAGTATGTCTTTCAGATTCTTTGATCGTCTGAAGGCAAATCGTGGTTGTTCAAGGGTCATGCTCCCAGTATTTAATATGCCCCAATGTTACCTGATGACATTTTTTATCCTATTGGAGGCTGGAGTTTATGTTGTTACACATGTCAACATCTCTGTTTCTGCTTTTTGTCTGGGTTCTAATAGAGCCTCCCTGTTGTTGTTTCTTGCACGTTTTTTTGAAAGGGCAATACTGCGTGCAGGATATTCACATTGTGCAAGACTTTTTGCCAATGTTTCTGCTTCTGTTTTATAGTCCTCCAGTTGACTACAATTTCTGCGGAGTCTCAGAAACTGTCCCACAGGGAGATTCTCTTTAAGGGCACCCGGACTGGCAACTACTAAACAGTAAAAGGCTGTTGCGATCCGTTGGCTTCCTATATATTGTAGTGCTCAAGGTATCATTATCTAGCCTTATCAAGAGATCAAGGAACGGAATTTGGTTGTCTGACATGGAGCTTGTGAATTTGAAGTATGGATTCAGGGTATTAATCCCCACGCAAAAATCATTACATGTATCCACATTGCCTTGCCAGAAGGTGATTATATCATCTATAAACCTCTTCCAGAGGCATAGATTTTCCTGGTATGAGTTGGAGTCGTTTAAAATGAATTCCTCTTCAAAAGAGGCCATGCACAAACAAGCTGCACTAGGGGCCATGGTGCTCCCCATGGAAGTTCCCTGGGTCTGATGGTATAATTGACCTTTGAATTCAAAAGAAATTTCGGTCAAAACCAGTGTTGCTAGTTCCAAAACAAAACTGCTGGGTGTTTTGTTGAAGGCTTCCTCAATCACGCCTAGAGTGGCCCTCTGCGGGATGTTAGTGTAGAGGACTTCTACATCTAGGGTGACTAATAGACTGATGTTACTGGCGTTGGGGAAGTTTGCTAGTAAACGTAGCACGTCTGCGGTGTCCTGTAGATATGTGGGTGTCTGTTTTACCAATGGCTGTAAGAAGTGATCACAAAACTTGGACAGGGGTTCAAGTACCGAGTCTATCCCGGATACTATGGGACGACCCGGGACTGGATGAACGCCCTTATGGATTTTTGGCAGTGTATAGAAATATGGAGTCTTAGGATCCTTTTTAACCAAAAATTCTGCCTCCTTTTTGCTTAGCCACCCTTGGCTTTCTGCCGAGAAGACCATTGATGTTATGGTTTGGTGTAATCATGTCTCGGGATTACTAGCGATTGGCGTGTAGTATTGTCGATTCTCTAATTGCCGTTGGCATTCAATGTCATAGTCACTGGTAGCCATTATCACAGTGGCTCCCCCTTTATCTGCCTGTTTGATGGTTATGGAGGTGTCATTGGCCAGAGAGTTAACAGCCGTCAACTCGTCATTAGAGATGTTTTTGAAGTGTTATTTGGTTATCCCGCTTCCAAGCCCTTTAAGCACGGCTTGTTCGAAGGTTAAGACTTCATTCGGTACCATCCCCTTGTTGGGAGTGAATGTCGAGGCATTATGTAAGCCCGAATCAGTCTGTTGTGGTGTTGGTGTCTCATTAAAGAAGGCTTTAAGGCGTACCTTCCAAAATAATTTTTGTAGTTCACACTGTTCCTGAAACCTGTCTGGTCTGGGAGTTGGAACGTACCCAAGACCCTTTTCTAGGACTCTTGTCTCAATATCTGTCAGAGTCCTTTGAGAGAGATTGACAATCAGGGTCTCCTTTTGGTGTGGCTCCGGGTTTCCACCACATTCTGGTTGGATTCCTGCCATTGGACTCTCTTCTGTTGTTGTTGCTGATTCCCTCTTCTTCTTCCGCGCCCTCTGCCCCAACCTCTTTCTAAAAAGGCTGGTTGTTGCAGTGGGTAAAACTGTGGGGGTCCTTGAGGATACATGGGGTATGGCCAGAATCCAGGGCCCTGAAATTGGGGTACTTGAAATCCTGCAAAGCCTTGTCGGCCTCCCCTTGTACGCTGGTTAACGCCCCACTCTTCTGTACTTGAGTCGCTGTTAGTAGATGAGCCTCTTCTAGTTGAGCTGGAGCTCGCATCAGAGGTGTTGTTAGAATCTGGGGGACATAATCGGTTTTTAGATAAGGATAAACCTTCTCCTTATCGAACTTACAAATATCTTTTTGTAGCTTAGTTACTTTCTGCTTCATTAGATATTCTTTGTGTTCTGCTATTTCATTGTTTAGCTCAGTTAGTTTGAGCTTAAAGGCAGCGGTAGTAGACATGGTGCTCTTAATGGCCGCTTCTGCTGCCTGAATTCTCGCCAATAGCGCATCCGCTATTCTTTTTGCTGTGTTGATTATCAAGATCAAAAGATCCCTAGTACACTTCCACGATACCAGGGACCATTCTTTCTTGAATGTCCCATCTTCCAGGAATAGACGGGGAAAATTACGTACAATTAGGCCATTAGGTGCTATATTGGCCCTCAGATATTCCGTCATCAATGCGCCATGTAAGGTTATTTTTACCCATTCGCGTTTCAAAGAGGACAGGGTTTGCCAGTCCTCAGACTGGCTCCCCGTGGCAGCGCTACTCTCTGCCCGAACTGCCAAGCCACTGGAATCAAGCTATCCTGGCTGAAGAGGGGTGAAACCCCGAAACCGGTCCTAGGATGCTTGTTTCCAGTCCAGGGAGGACCTGGCTTGGCAGTTCGGGCTGGACTGTTCCCATGAGGCACAGGGTCAAGACTGATTTGCATATGGCTGGGTTCAAACTGGAATGGCATGGTGAGCAAACAAACAATGGATTTAGGCCTAGATCTCTGTACTGGGGTGAATGTATGACATTGTTCTGCATTCTGTCCATCAACTGTTGTTTTTGCAACTTTCTAAAAGTGGCATTTGTTAGAATTGTGACTTAAAGTTCAACTTTACCAGCTCCTCATTAACAACAACATGAAACAAAACTATGCACTGATTAGGTCACAGATGTTAACCCAAATATCACATTTCATATTGGAATGTCTATGAGAACACCATGCCCCAAGAAGAAAAGACAAATAATGCAGTGGTAAGGTGGCACAATTCCTTTCAAGGGACACTTGGATGAAGCCACCCTACCCTCTACAAATTGCTAGAAATACTTAAAAAGGAACAAAAATATCAGGAGCTCAAAAGGGAACGATCCCTATCTAAAATCACCCAAAAATCTCCCCAAAAACTAAACAATTGCATGAACAACTAGTACTTGAAGTAAAAATCATAACTGACTGCCTGATTGAGAGTTTGCCAGACCAGATTACTCCATCTCAAATGTGACGGATATCCCGTCCACCATATTACAAGTCCATTATATCCTATGGCACCTGTAATTAGGCCAGGGTGGTGACTCCACTCCGTTCACTGATTTTTTCGCGTTCTGCGGTGCACACGGAGTTCTGAAAAGCTCCGCTTCACGTAGCAGAGTTTTTCCCTCACTTGCGCTCGCCAACGGTAAGTTGGCGAGCGTAAGCGAGGAAAATCCAATGCCAGACTGCTTCCCAGCAAGATTTTTCAACGCAGCTGTCGCGGATGGTCATTACCGCTAGCGTTGAGAAACCTTCAGTTCGCGTAGAGGAAGCTGCAACTCAGGTAGAACTTCTACTCAAGCGGCAGAAAGCGACTGTATGTGATGCCGTTTGTGCTGATTTTACAGTGCGGGACAAACACCCAGCGCTAAAAATCAGTGCAAACGGTGTGAGGTAACGCACTCTGCCGCTCGTGGAACTCTGCATAGCAGGGTGGAGGTTTTTTTGCCACTGAACTCCGCCCAGGCTTACTTGTAATGCGGCGGATGGGAAATCCCTCATGTTTGTGACGGAGTAACTTGTCCATCAAACTCTAAATCAGGCCCTAAGTCTAAATACTTCCCCCCCACTGCTAACTGCTTAGAAAATAAATTTAAAATGGTCTTACCTGATCCGACACCAGTGACAGCCAAACTCCACGAACAGCTCAAAATGATGAATAAAGACTAAAAAAACAAAGAAATTGAAAAAAATGAAAAAAGTCAAATAAAACAGACTTCCATCCCATAGAAATCAATGTTAAAAACAAACAAAAATGTGCTTTATCTAATAATGTTTATAAAATAATAAACAACATGTTAAAAATATTACAAAACATTTTAGAGGGACGGTTTTAAAGGATCCTTGGGGATGATGGGATGATGGGCTGCATTCTCCTAAGTAACCAATGGTGGCAGCATAGCTTAATGCTTACATAGGAAGAGGATGTAGCCTTACGGCTAGAGCGGTCGACCTCGAAGCTGAGGAACCAGGTTTGAGTCTCGGCAACGACGCTCAACATCCTGTGATTCTGGGCAAATCACTTAATCTCCCCGTGCCCAACAAAAATGAATGTGTCTGTCTGTAACGCAACTGGTGCTCATGTAAAGCGCTCTGAGACCTGATATCTTCGGGTCTAGTTTGCGCTATATAAAACTCTAGAAAATAAAAATAAATGTGCAAAGTGAAGGTTAACTCTTCAGCATTTGTTATGTTTACCTATCAGGATGTGTTTTAACCCCTCATGTGCTGAGGATGGGTTGGAGCCGCCCTCGTTTACGGTGGGCATGTGAAGAGGATGGCTCAAAGCTGTCTACGCACCCACCTACGGGGAAGCCCTGGCGCTCCCTCTGCTGGCCACCCTCCAAAGCTCCCCACTGAGAATGGCACCGGTAGGGCTTCTGCTGCCATCCCCAACGCGTTCTGATGACTCAGCATGCGCACGGCACGCCAACGTAATCAAATGCAGCTGGCGACGCATTGGTAGCCATTTGCTTCTAGTGTATGGATTGAGAGGACCTTACTTTGGTGAGTCCTTCTCTGGGGGGGGGGGAGGGTTTGCTTTGGGGAAAACAGACACAGTGGGAAAGGAAATAATTTTTCCTTTTCTTCTGTGTCTGTTTCGAGTGGATTCCTGCTCCATGATCGTGGTGAAGGGCAGGATCATGGAGTAGGAATCCTACCACTGGACCACCAGGGATATCTTTTGTCTTGGGGGATCTACCCTTTGGGCAAGGATCTCACCCCATGGGAGCAAAATATTTACCCATGTTTCGTCCCCACGGGGGTACTTCGGACCTTCTTTAGGCTGATCTGACCCCAGCGAGGCCGAAACCCGCTAGATCACCAAGAATTTTCTATTTTGGCATTGTTTATGGGGAGCAACTCCTTGGGCTAGGGTTGCTACCCTTGGGGGAGAATTGTTTGGGGAATTCCACCCCATCAGAGGGCAGATCGGCTGTTTTAGGCTGACCTGCCCTCTGGGGGAAGGGTGGGAGCACACTAGACCACCAGGGCTTGTTTTGTTGTCGGGGGAGTGACCCCTTGAGCAAGAGTCACTCCCCTTAAGGGGTATTTTTTTTATCCCGCCCCCCCCCAGAGGGCAGATTGGTCGTTTTTAGGCTGGACACCAGGGATTTTGCACATTTAGCACAATTAGGGGAGTGGCCCCTTAGGCAAGGGTCACTTCCCTTTTTTGTGGCACTTGGACATATTTTTAGGCCAATCTGCCCCCAACCGGGGCAGAAACCCACTAGACACCACAGATAACGGTTAACGCAATTCGGGGAGTTTGTTTTTATTTTGGGCACATAATATGGCCTTGGAACAGCAATATAAAACCACTAGACACCAAGGAAAGTTTCTGTGTGTGTGTGAACTGGAGTTCGAATGACGGTCGGTGTGTGCTGGTATTTGCCAGGTGGTGCGTGTTGACTTGTGCTTGGCTGGTGGGGTGTGTGGACGAGTGCTTGGCTGGCGGTGTGTGGAGACAGGTGCTTGCCTGGCAGTGTGTGTAAACTGGTTCTTGCCTGTGGGTGTGTGTACACTGGTGTTTGGCTGATGTTGTGTTTGAATTGGGGAGTTTTCTGGAGGTATGTGTCAACTGGCTTGTGGTTGATGATGTGTGTTGACTGGCTTCTGGCTGGTGATGTTTGTGGCTGGCATTTGGATAGTGATGGACAGACTTCATAGTGTTTTAGAATGTTTTCTGTTTTATTTCTTGTCTTCATTTCAATTTGTGATCTTAATCTTGTTTTTCTCCTTTTTATTCTAGTGCAAAGCTTTTGATTTCCTTTGCTGAGACTCCTGCTTGTGGTTTCAGCATTGGTAGATCTGCAGTTGGTGTAGTTGCATGTGTTTGGTAAGCAAAACCTTTTTGTACTGTTTACTCCAAATGAGTATCATTGCCCTGCATGAATGTGTTTTTTATAAGTGATGTAATAATAGCAGCACATTTAGCTTATGTTTTATTGTGTGTCAGATTCTCCATGGATTTGTGCAAGATGTGTATTGTATTGTCTTGTGTGTAATTTTCTTTTGTTTTCCTTTATAGTGGGATATCGCTGGTGATTGTGGTGTCTGTGAAGAGTAGGTGCAGGTAAACCTCAGGCTAGCTGTCTCCGGCAAGTGAGTGGTATAGTTTTTGAGTAACTAGGTCTTTGTGTGCTTTGTATTCATTGACTTTCCCTTCCAGATTACTATATGCCAGTAGTTTTAAAGTCACAGTTTGTAAATTACTTATATTACACAGTGTTGGTTATTGTTGACTTATTTGTTATGTTACATTTATCAGTAAGGAGTATGGCTAGCCACAGGATTACAGCTCAGCAGGTTGTTAGCTTGCTTTTTGAATCTTCCTCTGACCATGGTTTTGAGACTGACTCTGCATCAGAGGCAGAGGAGGAAGTCCAAGATTCTGGCAGTGAATTTTCTGTCCGAGAGGATGAAGTGCCTCTTTTAGAGGAGGACACTGATATGCCAATAGTGCAGCAAGAGGCATCTGGATTGGAGCCTGGGGCTGAAAGGCTTCCCATTGGAAGTGCTTGTTGTAAGGGTGAAACCTCTCCTAGAACACACGGTTTCCTAATCATGGCAGCATCGGATGGTAATGGACGCTCTCTTCATGAAGCGCTTTCCGCACATGCTTCACAGGATAGAAGCAGGCGCTCTCCTCATGCGCTCCTGCTGCCAACAACGAAGGGACTGTGCTCTCCTCACACACTATTAAAATTCACAGCACTTGATAAAGGGTGAGCACTGCTTCACTTACTGGAATGAAAGCAGTAGTGTGAAGGAAATACTTCATGTGAAGGAATCACTTTGCAGCTTCAGTTGTCAACACACCAGCGTGACAGGTCGTTGTGCCAAAGTATATTACACCTCTACCAGGTGCCTGGCGTACATCCCATCCTCTTCACCAGAAAAAGTGTTGTAAGGACTACACAACACTTGAATAATCTTCCTCATGAACAAAAGTGGCAGATAACCTATGTCTGTCAAGCTAGGCACCAGTTAACTATCCACTTTCCAACTGCTAGCCTCCTGATGACCTCACCTATGGAACCCCTTTACATAACTGATGACACACACATCATTCTTTACTGTGTACGAAAAGCTGGAAAGCCCAAACTCACATTATAACACAAGCCCACATTATAACAGTGCTGAACTCTGGGTTGCCTCAAACATGGTGCAGCCGGTGTTGCCTGCCTTTAGAGATGTTGCAGGGTGTAGAGTCAATACTGAAAACATTTTGCCTATAAATTTCTTTTCAGTTATTTATAGACAATGTATTTTTTTGATGAGACTGTTGAACAGACTAGTTGTATACTGAACAGTGTTTGAGGGACAACTGTGCCAGACTTAAGCCCCACTCTAGAGCTACCCTGTGGACTGCCACAAATCTGGTTGCGCTGAAGAAATTCTGGGGTTTAAGTTTTTTGTTGGGATTGATAATGAAACCATTGCTTGCTTCATATTTGTCTAATAGTCCCTTGATGACAACTGCTATATTTCATGCAACCATGAATCGTGATTGGTATTTGCTTCTCCTTCGGATGCTATATTTTGTTGATAATGCCTCAGCATTGCCAAGGAATCAACTTAATTGGAACCATCTCTTCAGGATTCAGCCTGTTCTTGATCATTTTGTAGATCGCTTTTCAGACATCTGTGTTCCAGGGAAAGAAATAGCTGTGGATGAGTCTTTGGTCCTGTTCAAGGACTGTTTGGTGTTTAGGCAGTGCTTACCTACCAAGAGGGCATGGTATGGAATTAAGATGTATGGCTGTCTGAGAGTAGTATAGAGTATGTCTATACTTTCAGGATGTACACTGGTAGGGATTCCACTATTGACCCCCCTGGTTGTCCTTCAACTTTTGGAGTCAGTGAGCCAATTGTGTGGGAACTTGGTAGAGGACTTTTTAGGGTACCATTTTATACATAGATAATATCTACACTGGTGTGCAATTGTTCAAGGAATTGTTCAAATTGAACACTGTTGCATGTGTCACAATCTACTCTAACCATAAAGGTTACCCTTAAGCGCTTGTTTGTAAAACACTTCAGAGGGAACAGTGCAGTGCCTTGCATAGTGATGAACTTCTAGCTGTAAAATCTTCAGACAGGAGAGATATCTACATGCTGACTACCATTCATGATGAACGTACTTCACCTGTGGCTGCTTGGGGTCCGGTTGCTCAAGTACGCAAATCTGTGTGCATTTTAGACTGCAATAAGCACATGGGTGGTGTAGATAGAGTAGATCAGATGTTGGAGCCTTACAGTTCTGTTCCTAAGTCATAAATTTGGTATAAGAAGTTGGCTGTCCATCTGTTTCATTTGGCAACCTTTAATGCTTTTGTTG
Source organism: Calotriton arnoldi (assembly GCA_963921515.1). NCBI lineage: Eukaryota > Metazoa > Chordata > Amphibia > Caudata > Salamandridae > Calotriton > Calotriton arnoldi. Next base: position 641,842 of record CAWUFW010009135.1, read on the forward strand.
TCTTCAAGGATTGTTCTCCAGATTCAAAAATGACTTTTGTACAGTTTCAATAGACTGTAATTGGCACCCTTGTTGTAGTGGAGCAGACAAGTGTTCCTAGAGTTGGAGGTGTGGAGGATGTGGCTAGATTGAAAGTTCGCCACTTTTCTGATTACATTCCTCCCACGTCCCCAAAAAACTTTCCCTTTAGGAGATGTAGAGTTTGTGTCCAAAGAGGCGCGCAGAAGGAGAGTCATATGTACTGCCCCGAGAGCCCCCGCATGTTTTAAATTGTACCACAGGCAATGGAATTACTGGGAGCAACCATGAGCATAAAAGTGAACTGACTGGTCTGTATCAGTTTAGATTTTGTGTTCAGTTTCACAGTTGGCAGTAGTTTGATGTATTTAGTTAGACCTATTGTTTGAGGTCATAGTTGGTTTTTCATCTTCTTCAAATTGGTTTGTGTTTCTTCTTGTTAAAAAAAATGTGTTGACAGTGTGTGTGAACTGGCACCTGGCTGACGGTGTGTGTGGCCTGGCGCTTGGCTGGCAGTGTGCATGGATGGTGGTTGGCTGGCGGTGTGTGTGGATGGTTTTTGGCTGGCGGTGTGAGTGGACCGGTGTTTGGCTGGCAGTGTGTGTGGACTGGCACTTGGCTGGTGGTGTGCATGGCCTTGCACTTGGCTGGTGGTGTGTGTGGACAGACGCTTGGCTGGCAGTGTTTGTGGATTGTGCTTGGCTGGTGGTGTGTGTGAGCTGGCATTTGGCTGGTGCTGTGTGTGTAGTGACTTGCTGTTGGTCACTACACACGCACTGCCAGCCGAACACCAGTCCATACACTCCACCTGCCACCCGCGGGTGTGATTGCTGTGTCAGTCATGTGGGCATATGAAAGTGACTCCCTTGAATGGTGCTGTCTGTTGATGCGAGTTTTGTAAAGTGTTGGGTCCGTAGCTGGCGGTGTTAATGGCTTTGTGTGCGTCATGCATGAAAGGTGTGTGAATGGCCTGTAAAGCTGTGAGTCATTAGTTCAGTTTTTTTAACTTCCAATTATTAACAGTGTAGTTTATTTTTGGGAAATCTCTTGTTAATAAAATGTACATTTTGAAACTTTCACTCACCAGTTTGCCAAATCCAACCACTATGTGTGTGTACTTGAGGAATAGATAGTTGTGCAGTAAAATTTGTGAATTCTGTCTTCTCTGCCAGAGTGTACATTGTCTGTAGGGAAAATCTATCAATTCTAGATATTTTCGTAAACTTGACACCCAGGGGAGTACAGGGTGGTGTGCCTCTCGTGGATCCCATCAAGTTTTCCTACCTACAATGCCCAGCAAACCTCATAATGTGACTAAAATAACACATTTTCCTAGCATTTCTGTGCCATATTCTTCCAGAATCAGAAGGAAACCACAAAGTTCCTGACACCCAGCGTTCCCCAGGCCTCCTGATAAAAATGATAACTCATTAGAAACAAGTGAGGTATCATTTTCATCAGGAGACTTGGGGGAACTCTGTGTAGTAGGAACTATGTGCCCAGTGATCCCACAACTTCCCCACACAGAAAGGTGACGAAAATGGGACATTTTAGCTAAATATGAGGTTTTCAGTTGATTCTGGGAAGGAAAAACATTGGGTATCCATGCAAGCCACACCTCCCTCGACTCCCCAGGTGTCTAGTATGAAGAAATGTCTGGATTTGGTATTTTTTCCTAGCTGGCCGCCAAGCCTGGGACCAATAACCCAGGTGCTCCCCTTGCAAAACCAAGTCGATAATTTTGATGTCTCCACAATACAATTTGGGCCCTTACCTGCTGTGTGCACTTGGCCCACCAACACAAGTGAAGTAGCATTTTTATAGGAAGACCTGGTGGAATGCAGGGTAGTAGGAAATCTGTAGCTGCCTGCAGATTCCAGGACATTTTCTCACAGAAATGCAAGAAAAATGTGTTGTTTTAGGCAAAGTTGAGCTTTGCAGGGGATTCTGGGTAAAAATAAAACCTGGCGAGACCCATGAAAGTCACCGCACTCTGGACTTCCCTGGCTGTCTAATTTTAAAAAATGTGCTTGTTTAGTGGGTTTCCCTAGGTGCCGGTTGAGCTGTGGCCCAAAATCCACAGCTACTCACATTAAAAAATGAAAATAAAATGTGTTTTTTAGGCAAAATTTCAAATTTGCAGGGGATTCTGGGTAAAATAACTTGGTGTCGGCTGAACTGGGGCCCAAAATCCAAAGCTACCCACATTGTAAAATACACATAGTTTTTCTGTGGAAAAATGTGATGTGTTGCTTTTGCTTTTGGCGCACCTTCATGTGGCAGCCACTTGGCCTTCCCACACACTTGAGGCACCGTTTTTCTTGGGAGACATGGGGGACTACTGGGTGTTAGGAAATTTATGGTGGCTAATTGTAGATTCCATGACTTTTTCTCACAGAAATGCAAGGAAAATATGTTTAGGAAAAGTTTGAGATTAGCAGGGGACTCTGGGTAAAAAAACATGGTGAGAGCCACACATGTCACCCCACCCTAGACTCCCTCGGGTATCTAGCTTAACAAAATATGCTGGTTTGGTAGGTTTCCCTATGTGCCGGCTGAGCTGGGACCCAAAATCCTCAGCTACCAACAATGCAAAAAACCCATTGTGTTTCAGTGGAAAAATGCGATGTGCCTACGTTGCATTTGGCGGCCGTTCGGTGTTGTGGACACTTGGCCTACCAATACAAGTGAGGCACTGTTTTTCTTGGGAGGCTTGGGGGAATGCTAGGTGGCAGGAAATTTGTGGCTGCCTGCAGATTCCCAGACTTTTCCTTACAGAAATGCAAGGAAAATGTGTTTTATAGTCAAGGTTTGAGCTTTGCAGGGGATTCTTTGTGAAAGAACCTGGTGAGAGCCACACAAGTCACCCTGCCCTGGACTTCTCCAGGTGTCTAGTTTTTTTTAAAGTGCTTGTTTGGGAGGTTTTTCCTAGGCGTCGGCTGAGCTGGGGCCCAAAATCCACAGCTACCCACGTTGCAAGAAATATATAGTTTTTCAGTGGAAAAATGTGATGTGCCTACGTTGCATTTGGAGCCAGTTCGTGTGGCGGGCACTTGTCCTACCCACACAAGTGAGGCACCGTTCTTCTTGGGAGACATGGGGGAACGCTTAGTGCCAGGAAATTTGTGGCTGCCTGCAGATTCTAGGACTTTTCCTCATAGAAATGCAAGGAAGATGTGTTTTTAGGCAAAGTTTTAGCTTTGCAGAGGACTCTGGGGGAAAAACCTGCTGAGAGCCACGCAAGTCATCCCACCCTGGTCTCCCCCGGGTCTCTAGTTTAAAAAAATGTGCTGATTTGGTAGGTTTCCCTAGGTGCCGCCTGAGCTGGGGCCCAAAATCCACAGCTAACCACCTTGTAAAAAAACATGCATTGGTGAAATATGATGTCACCTAGGTCACGTTTTGGGGTATTTTGTGTCGCAGGTCCAAGGCCCAGCCACACAAGTGGGGTAACTTTTTTATCTGGAGACACATGGGAATACAGGAAAGTAAAACTTTTGTTATTACCCATTGAATATCACATAAGACATTTTACAAAATGCCCTCTGAAACACATGCCTGTAAGGGTACCCATACATTTAGAAATGTACAAACAACCAATGCTCCTAAACTCAGTATCTGGTGTACATTTACAAAGAGAGAGTTTTCCTTCATGCCATTTTTCCATACTTTATAATTTACCATATGAATTGCTGTATAGGAGGTACACAATGAAAAACCATTGTAATGTGCAGCTCAGTTGTTGGCTCTGGGTACCTCGGGTTCTTGGAGAACCTACTGGCCCTACATATCTCCACAACCAGCAGGGTCCAGCAAATGTAACGGTATATGGCTTTTGAAAATTTGAAATAGTAAGAAGAAGTTACAGATGAAAATGTACACACAAATGGCTGTTTTTTAACTCAATTTCCATATTTATTTATTTCAACTGTTACTTTTTATAGGAAAAACTTGAAGGATCTACACAAATAACACCTCGCTAAATTCAGAATTCTGTCTACATTTAAAAAATGTATAGCTTTCTGAGATCAACCATGGGTTTCACACCCATTTCCACCACTAACTGGAAGGAGGTTGAAAGTACACAAAATAGGAAAAATGGGCTATCTCCCAGTAAAATGTCAAAACTGTGCTGAAAAATTTGGTTTTCTGAATCAAGCCTGCCTGTTCCTGAAAGCTGGGAAGATGGTGATTTTATCACCACAAACCATTCATTAGTGCCATTTGCAGGAAAAGAAAATAGATGACTTCTTCTGCAGCACTATTTCCCCATTTTTCCCCAAAAACCAAAAATGTAGCTTTATTTTTTCCAATTTCTCAGTCCCCTCCAGGTGAATCCACAAACCCTGGTTACCTTTAGAATACCCAGGATGTTGGAAAGAAAGGACACATATTTGTCGAGGATACCTTATGTGTATGAAATGTTAGAGGCTGAAGCGCAAACTCCCCCAAATAGACAAAATAGGTTTAACTCGGGGGAGGGCTAGCAGAAAAGGGGTTAATGGTCTATTTCATCACATATATGCAATGCAGCTATTTTGCTATGTAATTAGCACTGACTGTTACTTTTTATATGGGGGTGATTGGGGTTAAATGGCTATTCCATCTACCTGGTACTGTTATTTAGTAAATGTTGAAGGAAAATGGGAATAGCTATGTTCTACATGGGGGATTATGGGTGTTACATGGCCATTGACTCTATTTAAGAATGTATTAGGATTGTTCCAGGTAGGAAATAGGGTTATGGATTTTCTACATTGGGGATGATGGGCATTAAATAGTTTTTTCATGTTCCTGCTACTGTATTTTCATGATTACTTTAAGGAAATGGTAATCACTGTTTTACTCACAGGAGATTATAGGCTTTAAACAGATGGTGAATACATGTTTCCCTATATTATAATGGTCATTTTAGGAACATGGAAATAAATAATGTTTACAAAGGGGGTTATTGGGAGTGTATGACTGTTACATTTCCTGGGCACAGTATTTTATTTAGTCCTCTTGGGATAATGGCCTGTAGTGCTTGTAATTTGACACAATAGGACACACGTGAACCCTGCACTCCCGAGAGGAGGCAAATGCACTACTGCACCTTTAAATAACACACGTAAAACAGCACTCCCAAAAGATGAAGTGATAAAACAAGACCCATCACTCTCTTAAGGCGAGGCAAGAAAACAAATTCAGGTGCATTTAAAATGACACACACATGTTTATTAATTCAATATTTTAGAAAGGAAGGCAAAATATATTGGTTAATGCAGACTCCCAAATATCAAGTAACTCAAGCACAAAACCAGAATAACATGAAGCATATATACATTTAGCAAAGAGCAAAGAAACTTAGAAATTATATACACAAAGTAAGTAACACCTCACCGATCGTTCACTCGACATCCTTGCCAACTCAAGTTGGGGAGCCCGTTGACAGCTGGGCTTGGACTCTCGACCGGGACTCAGGTTCCGTTTGTCTTACGACAGAAAGTCTACTCCGTAAGTGAGCTCCAATTCACCTGTCACCATTCTCCGGCTTTAATACGTTTTACTCACCGTGAGGCGAAGGTTCTAGAAACCTCTCCCCCTTTCTTCTGTTGCGAAAAACCGAGCTGGCCGTACTGGTCTGTGTCAAGGTCAAGACAGAAGCTGGCCAGGCTCCTGTATTTTGACTCCGAGACAGAGCAGTACATTCCGCACATTCCCTGAAAGGTACCAAGCATGCATCCCTCACAACATGTCCCAGTTCAGTCTGATCGGTGAGGAGCGAAAACAAGTGAAGAGGGAAAACATCCCCTCCCCACTTTGCAGCTATGTGCGAGCACAGAAAATGGAGTCTGTTACACAAGATGGAGTCAGCACAGAAAATGGAGTCAATTATGCCACATGGAGCCAATGGTCAATATATCATTCTTAATATCACTACATGGCCATAATTATTTCTACTTGGGGAATGATGGGTCTTAAATGGCTGTTACATATACCTACCACTGTATTTTCATGACTACTGTAAGGAAATGGTAATATAATTTTTTCCTCTCAGGCGATTATGGTCTTTAAACAACCACTGAACACACTTTCCCCAAAATTCTAATGAATGGTCCTATTATGAAAATGGGAAGAGGAAATGTGTACATGGGGGCTATTGGGGGTTATTGGCTTCTACATATCACAAGCACTGAATATTACTTATTCCTCTTGGAATAGTAGGAATAGCTATTTTCTACATGGGCCTGTCATTGTATTTTAGCCATTTGTGTTGAGGAAATTGGAATACTTATTTTTTACATGGGGGATGATGGGTGTGAAATGGCTTTTAAATATACCTGGTACTGTTAAGTACATGTTGAAGGAAAATGGGCATAGCTGTATTCTATATGGGTAATTATGGGTGTTACATGGCCACTGAATATATTTGAGATTCTTTTAAGATTGTTTCTGGTAGGAAGTGGAGATAGTGATTACATTGAAGATGATGTGTGGTAAATGGCTTTACATATACCTGCCACTGTATCTTCATAATGTAATTCCTGTAAGGAAATTGTAATAACAGCTTCACTCGCAGGATTATGGGCTTTAAAAAGCTATTGGACACATCTATCCCTATATTGGAATGGTCCTGTTAGGAAAATGGAAATAGATAATTCTTAAGTGGGGAATTACAGAGAGTAAATGGCTGCTTGGGATAGCAGCCATAATGATTTCTACATGGGAGATGATGGAAGGTATATTCCTGCCACTGTAGTGTAGTGATGTGTATTGAGGAAACGGGCAGACATATTTTTTACATGGGGATGATGGGGTTTAAGTGACTGTTACATATACCTGATACTGTTATTAAGTTAATATTGAAAAAAAATCGGCATAGCTGGATTTTGCATGGGTGATTATGGGGGTTACATGGCCACTGAATATATTTGGAACTGTATTCGAATTGTTCCAGGTAGAAAATGGGGATAGGATTTTCTACATCTGGTATGATGGGTGTTAAATGGCTTTTACATATACCTGACACTACACTTTCATGAATACTGTGAGGAAATGCTAATAGCTACTTTACTCACAGGGGATTATGGGCTTTTAACAGCTTTGTAATACATTTTCCCCTATATTCTAATGGTCCTGTTTGTAAAATGGGAATATTTAGAGTCTACATAGTGGATTATGCATAATATCACAGGATGGGTCTGAACTGGAATGGCATGGGGAGCCAAAAAAATGATGGATTTAGGCCCAGATCTCTGTACTGGGGAATGTTTGACATTGTGCAGTATTCTGCCCATCAATTGTTCTTTTTGCATTTGTCACCCCGAGTGGTACGGGTATGCCCAGATGTGGTTCCTGTGCTCTCCATGCCACTGGAGTCAGGCTATCCTGGCTGATGAGGGCTGAAAGCCCGAAACCGGTCCTAGGATGCTTGTTTCCAGTCCAGGGAGGACCTGGGCTGGCAGTTCGGGCTGGACTGTTCCCATTGGGTGCAGGGTCAAGACTGATTTGCATATGGCTGGGTCCAAACTGGAATGGCATGGTGAGCAAAAAAACGATGGATTTAGGCCCAGATCTCTGTACTGGGGTGAATGTATGACTTTGTTCTGCATTCTGTCCATCAATTGTTCTTTTTGTCATCTGCTGGTCTAACCATGCTGTGATTGGGGGACTACTGATTCTAGCACCAGACTTACTGAGGCCCAGCCTGGGGAGGAGATTATTAATGCAACCAGTTTGTTTGGTAAATGAAGACCCATTGAGGGGGTGTGGCATGGTTTCATGGCGGTGCTAGGGGTCTGTGCATTGCAGGCGGGCTGCTGCTTCTTGGAGATGGTGCTGCTGTAGCAGCATTGTCATTGTGGTCTGCTGAGGCCTAAAGGGGGAGCTGAGACATTGCTTTACGGGTCAAGTGGGGAGAGACCTGGCACTAGTTGTGTCTCATTATAGTTGGGCACTTCTCTCTTCCCTCCACAAATACACTGAGAATACCGACCAACCTCAAACTAAGACTCCGTCAATGGTGCGTGGCTGCTCCCAAATGGAACATTTACTGGCAGACATGTGGTCACATGTGGCCCCCTGCGGAGGCTGGTGGCAGAAAAGTGGAGGTCAGACCAACAGTAAAGAACATTCAGCAGTCCCTGTCACATAGGAGTACATGGAGCGCTTCCTCATAGAAATCTACTCAAAAAATTAATTCAGGAAATACATGGCGAAATCACTGAGCTAGACATCAGAATCGACGACCTAGAGTGCACTGCCAACACATGCACAGAAGGCCAGGAGCTCCCCTAGCAAAAAATACACTGAAAGAGCATGACATTGCGCTTCAAATGAAACAGGAAATTAGAAGCCAGAGAAACAATATCTAGATCAGGTTGTCACCCAAGGGAGTGGAAGGTGATGAAATCCAAGGGTTCACCCAAGATCTTCTACAGACCATCAGAGGATCTCTGGATGCTTCCCCCATCAGGCTTGCCCCACGCATAATGTGGCTGCAATGTCCACTCGGGCTGACACCACCGTGGACATAATCACTTTTTCGAAGAAAAAGAACACCTCATGAGGATTGCCAGAGAGAAAGGGGATGTGACCAGAGGGAAATGTGGAATCTAACTGTTTCAAGACCACTCCATCATGGTTCAGAAAAAGCTCAGGGACCTCTGCCCAGTAACTTATTACCTATACAAGCACTACTTCGTGAATTTTATATTACATATATACTGCTGCAAAACGAAACAACAGTACAGCACTGTCTGCATATGTGTTCACAGAGCTGGCTGTTGGAACCCCATTATTATTAGTTCCTCAAATATCTGATGAGCTGCTCTTTTTGCGTTCAGAACAAATGAAATCTGATGGTGTTTTTTTTTAAAGTCCTTCCCACCTATAGTGATACCTGTTTCTGCACACTACACATAGCACCTGTTTTTATTCATGGTCTTGATCTCTGAAACAGTGACTTGATGATTGTGAATCCATTATTGCCACCGTGTTGTGTTTTATATCTGCCACACCTAAAAAACAATGTAATTCTTATCTATGTAAAGCTAAACCTGTGTCTATTGGAAATAATAAGATATAGTTAAGAATTGAAGCAGAATCAGCTAATTTTTGAAAGAAATGCATCATTCATTTGCCACAGCATGAAAAAATTTGAAGAAATAACAAAACAACAGCTGGAAAGACCAGACTCCTTTACTATGTTAATCAAAACACAGTCTATCACATTTCCTTCCAGCCAAACCTTTTAAGGCAGGGAGTCACAATGTCCTGTTTACCTGTATATGTTTCCCAGGGTTGTATAACTGTGAATTTGAGTGATTGATTATTACTTTTTATTGGCATATTTGTCTGTATTGAAGATAGGCCCTCAAACAACTGTGCTTCTATTTGAATCAATGTAGAATTGCAACAAGACTTTTGTAGAATCAGTGAATCTCCATGGGGGATATTAGCAACAACTTGCGATGATTATCGCAAACCGCGCTTAGCGCGTTTTTTTTTATTGCCGCCTATCGCTGGATATTATCGCGGAGATAACACGCTATTAGCAACGTTTATCTCCAATGCGATAAAATATCCAGCGATAGCGGCGAAATGCGTGAATATCACTGGAAATCCAGCGATATTCACGCATTAACACCATGGGGACTTAGCCTGACAATCCACCTCCCATACAACAAACAGGTAAGTCATGTTTTTAGCAGGTGTTAAATTCTAGCGATATTCGCGCTTAGCGCAAATTTTTTATCGCTTCGCCTGCGCTGCTAATAGGGGAAGTTGTGTTAGCGACTGTTTTCAGTCGCTTTTAGTTGGGAACGCCTACCTTGCATGTCATTAGCGATAATTATCGCTGGCATGCAAGGCGATGGGAAAATGGGCCGCTATCGCAAGAAAGCTGTCGCTAACGACTGTTAGCGACAGCTTGCTGATAGGGCGATAAAAAAATCACCGGTTTAGCGGCAAAAAGTGCCGCTAAAGCGGCGATAAAGCCCTTGCTAATATGCCCCCATATTCTTTTAGTGATTTAGCACACATTGGCAGCTTGGAATTTGGTGCTGGCTCAGTTTCATAGTCATAGTCCTGTTCTCTGGTCCCTTTGCGACCGGGCTTCCCCTCCCTTCTTTAGCGACATGCTTGCAGACAGTTTTTTCACTGTAATTGTTTGGGATAAACATTCCTGCTCCTTCTCGGACTTCAATTAAATGAAAGTAAAGTCCACCACTTTTACAGGAATAATGTGGTTTTGGGCAAAACAGCACAGACTGACCCTCTTTTTTAAATGGACCTTTCACAAGGAACACCTGCAGCTGAGCATTGAGTGAAACAGACATTTATATCAATACTGTGGTTTGCTATTGCTGTCTGTGTCATCTTGTTGGATATTCCCATTTTAATTTGCAAGAAATTTCTAGGATGTTCTGATTTTACCTTTTGAAATATGTCATCTACCGGTATGCATGAAGGCAATTGTATATGCTCATTGGGCAGAGTCCCCAAAGCTCTAAATGCCCCTTCAACTTAAACATTCCAAGGCCATAGTGAGCCCTTTGAAACACATAAACGTAGAAAGTTCGCAAATGAAATAAACAAAGCAGAAGGCTGTCCAAAGATAACTCCTTCCACTCTGTAGCATTTTTAGTATCTTATTGATACTTTCACAAATGTTATTAGATGAAGTTTCGTCTTGCAATGCTGGAAAATGTTTAGTAAAATATCGACTTGCATATTGAAATATTTGTTCATACAAGCATTTTTTCATATTATTCTCTAAAATACTGTGACCATAATATTCAGAATTTTTCATTCCACTCTTCAACACATTCTGAATTTAATAATTGCTCAATATGATCCTTTGAAACTTTTTATCATCTTTTGTTCCCTTGTTGATTTCACCCAGTATTGGACATCTTTCTAAATATGATTTCTGTATATAACAAATGAAATATTTAGTATAACTTTTTCAAAAGCACCAAGAATGCCATTCTCACAATCAATCACAAAAGGGATGTTCTGGGTGTTTTTCGGCTTTGAGTAATGCACAAATTCTCTTACTAACAGTTCATGGCACTTCTGAAACTTCCTTTCATGAATCATAAATGCCAGTGGACATATTGGTTTGGCATCCAACACTGTAATTCATATCACAAAGGTAGATACGGATAAATTACGAAAATGAAAGGTTGTATCATAGGAAATTAACTGTTCAGACTTAGGGTCTTGTGAGGCCATGTTTATGAATTATTTTCCAAAAACCCATCAAATCTCTTGACAATGCAAACACCACAAGATCTGGATGAACATTGACATGCTTAATGAAATCAATTTGTTCTGCCAGTTGTAGTGTACTAAATATCATGGGGCAGATTTACAAGCCCCTTGCGCCACTTTTGCGTCACTTTTCCCATGTTAAAAGTGACGCAAAAGTGGCGCAAGGGGCTTGTAAATCTGCCCCCATGTATTTACCATTTTTTTGTTTGACAGCTTGAGAATGAATAATATTTTGCACCTGTTTCAAATTTGTAGGATGGGTTACTGCTGTTCTTGCATCATCCAGTGCTGCACATGCCTCACTGTGAACTTTGGGATAAATCTTTTTAGGTGCTTAAGGGCACGCTTATCTGCATTCTAGGAGTAGGGAGGGGACAGATGATATGAAGGGCTGACTTGCTTTTACATTTCCATGTTGGTTCATACGATAAAATGAATGATCACCAATATAATGTCCAATTTTAATAAGATTCTTTGGTCCAGCTGTATAATGCCTCTAAGAAACTGGGTTACTGGTTTAAGGGAGTAAACCCTACTCAAGCAGCAACCACAAACCTTGTCAGAGTGAAGTCACAAGGGAACCCCAATGAATTCCCAAGAGAAGTCAGGGGCCTTGAGCACAGGCACTGTGTACATGTCCTTCTTCAGGGTGTCAAAAGCATTCTAGCATGCCTCCATCCAGTTCACCTGCCTGGTCTGTTATTTGGAGGTCAGTCCTGTTAAGGGCACAACAATGGTGCCTTACCCCTAGAAGAATCTCCTGTAGTACCCGGTGAGGCCCAAGAAGGCCTTCACATCTGTATGAGTCTTGGGGATTGCCTGGAGGGGCTACACCTTGCCTCCTCCCACTTTCTGTCCCAAGTAGACCACTGAACCCTGCCCTATCGATATGTACTGGCCTTGATAGTCAGGCCTGCTCGCTCCAGAGCCTGAAGCACTTCCTTGAAGTGGCACAAGTGGTCCTCTCAGCTGGAGCTGAAGTCTGCAATGTTATCTAGGTATGCAGCACTGAAGTTCTCCAACCTAGTTGACCAATCTCTGGAAGGTGGCGGGGATGTTCTTCAACACAAAGGGTATCACCCAGAACTGCCTTTCTGGGGTAGAAAATGCAGACCTCTCTTTGTCCCCCTCAGTCAAGGCAGCCTGCCAGTACCCCCATGTTCAGTCAAACGTGCTGAAGAACTTAGCACTTCCGAACCAAACTATGAGCTCAACAGCTCAGTGAATGGGGCAGACATCATCCTTGGTGACTCCATTGAGCCCCAGTAATCCATGCAGAACCTAGGTTCAGGGTGGTACTTGGAGAGGCAGCCTTGGGGACCAACACCACTGGGCGTGACCAAGGGCTGTTTGAGGGCTCAATGGCCCCTAGCCACAGCATTTTTGAGACTTCCTCCTATGTGCTGGCTTTCACCTTATCAGAGAACGTGTAGATTATTCTCTTCACAGGCATATTGTCCCCAGTGTCAATATCATGGGTACACCATGTAGTGAGTCCTGGGATAAGGGAAAAGAGAGAGGTAAACTGCTCATGCAATTGGCAGCAATCCATCTGTTGCTTTAGGGTCAGGGTAGGGAAGAGGCTGACACCCTCCACGGACTCATCCTGCTCCTTGAAAGAAAGGAGATTGGGAAGAAGTCCACTCTCCTCCTCCACTCCATTATCCAGGAGCATAGTTACCTCACATTTCTCAAGGTGGGATTTTGCATGCCAAAGACACTCAAAAGGGTTCCTGGGATTCATGAGGACCAGCAGGCAGGCGGCTTACTCCTGCATTTTGTTTACCTTAAAGGGCCCAGACCAGTGGTATTGGAGGTGAGTGGTCTCTACAGGCTCCATCACCCACACTTCCTGACCAGGCTGTAACTCGACCAGAGTGACTTGGTCATATCACTGTTTCATGACCTCCTGGCTGGCTTCTAGGTTCTCTGCAACCTTGTTCCAGAAGTACTTCATCTGGGTACAGACTGTCAGCATGTAGTTGATCGTATCCTGGGATTCTTTCCTAGGAACCTGTTCCCAACCCTCATTTACCAGACTGAGAGGCCCTCTTACAGGGTGCCTGTACAGAAGCTCAAAAGGGCTGAATCCAACCCCTTTCTGTGGTACCTCCCTGTACGCAAACAACAGGCATGGCAAGAAGGCTTCCCATTGCCACCTCATGATCATGCCTTTCAGGGTCTTGTTGATCCTCTCAACAAGCCTGTTTGGGGATGGTAGGGTGTGTAGGGTGTGTACAACGCATAGGTTACTCGATACTCCTTCCACATGAAGTTGGTAGCCAGGTCAGATACTAACTCTTTGGGGTACCCCACTAGACTAAATATCGCCTGTTGGACTTGGCCCTTTTTGCAGGGTTATTCCCAAACTTTTTGCTCCTTTCTCCTATTTTTTCCTGACCTGTGTTTGTTAGCTATAGGACTCTGGACACTTTACGACTGTATTAAGTGATAAGGGGCATATGCTCTCTGTATAAATATGATTGGCATATTTAATTTACTGGTAAGCCCCTAGTAAAGTGCACTAAGTGTGCCAGGGCCTGTAAATCAAATGTTACTAGTGGGCCTGCAGCACTGATTGTGCCACCCACATGAGTAGCCCTGAAAAGGTATCTCAGACCTGCCACTGCAGTGTCTGTGCGCAGTTTGTTACCTGCGATGTCGACTTGGCAAGTGCACCCACTTGCCAGGCCCTAAACTTCCCTTTTCTTACATGTAAGGCACCCCTTGTCGTGTAGTTCCTATAAGACCTATATAGGATCTGCGCGTTTAGACAAAATACACTGCAGGACTGGTGTCCAGACTGATTCCAGACACCCCCACCGGGTATGTTATCCTGTGTTCCAGCTAGCTTGTAATGCCACTATAACCTCCTCTTACCAAAGAGAGAATAGTTCTTGGCAACTATCGAACATGACAACCCTGATCCCTCAGGACCGTGGAAACAGTAACTTACTTTTCGCTCAGTCACTCGTGCTTACTTGTTCTCAGAGAGATACACAGTATAAACAGATGGGTCGTTTTTCAATAAGCATTAATTGAACAGTCGTTATATTTGCGTAAAATAAGTGTACTGAAATCACCAGTAGACAGTAGCATAGATAAATGAGTAGCAGCACTAAGAAAGTAAACAGATGGTAGGTTTCTACCATTTTGCTAAAATCTTAACTACAGGTAAGTATATGAAATACATGGCAATAATATGCGTACTCCTACGATGCACCCTAACTAGATGCACCTAAGTGTACCTAGCATGTGAGTAGGTGTAAAGCCAAGAATCCCTCTAGGATAAAGCCAACCCCATTACCTGATGTGAGACTGCGGGACCCCGTTCTGGTCTCGAGCTGAACACCCCTCAAGGGATGTCATACCACTGCGAGCTGGAGTATCTGCATGCAGGAACCTCAGCATCTTGCGTCAGTGTGTCGGCCGGGAAGTCCTGATCTCCTCTCCCTATCTCAGCAAGATGTGATGTTTATATACCCTAAGGTATCCCCAGGGGTTCTATCTTGCTGTGCCAGTGTCGGACTTAGGATGACGTCGGGAATGAACTTTATTCATAGTTATTATGCAGGAGATGGTAGTCCTGCTGTGTTTCCAAGAAACTAAGAATCCTCATGCATAATTTAGGAGGCCAGTGTTCAGGGAAAACCCTACGTACTGTGTGTAGTATTGTAACTAGGCAAAAGGTCAGTCCCTCAAATTCGTTATGTATGTAGTATAGGAGAGAATGTAGGTGAAGGGTTATGATGTTACCCAGACCTATATCGGGGTACCTGTATGAAATATAACACCCACTCCTCATCCGACTGGATGACATAACTACATTCTACCGTATTACAAAGGCGTCTAGTGGTTTATATGCAACAAATAATAAAAACATCTTTAAGAAAAGTTAAAAGCATTAAAAAACCCTTTAAAAAGATTTCTACAAAAAAAAAATATTCAAGCAGTGGCTCTAAAGTGTCCGTTTATATAGTCCGAACAACTACAAGCATCTGAAAGCCATGCAGGCCAAACGGTTTCAATTTGGAATTTCGTAAAAAGGTAAAAAGCCAAATCTTCCCAGCATGCGACATGCCATGCCAACTGTCTATGTGTCCTTGGTGGTAGATGCAACATTGCTGCTGTCTGCATACGCAGCTGACGATCCCTGTAACACCTCGCAAAGAATGTCAATTGAGCACAGATGATCTTCCGTACTGCCTGCAGCAGATGCCGGAGCAGCCTGTGCCATATCCAATGCCTGAGTGTTGGTGGAGGAGCCGGTGTCCGTACCAACAGGAGCAGAAACTGCCTGTGGTGGCTCTAAGAACGCTGCCAACAATATGGGAATGCGCTGAGGACACTGCACAACATGGGCCGTTATCGGGTCCAGGAAAGCATCAACGTCCGGTGGCGCAACCGATGGAAGTGTCAGACAGAGGTCCAACACGCATTCTTCTCCACAGAACAGGCATTGGAGAACAGATAGGACACAGTCCATCCAGACTGGTCTAAATGACAGGAACCAAGAGGCGCTCAGTTCCCGTAGGCGAGGTGTGCCCAGATGTTGTACCATGCGATCACGGTATTTGCGCTCCTGGAGTGCTGTTGCTATCTCCTTGGTCGCTGGGACGTCCATTGCAAAGCAGAAAGGAAACAATCAGGATTCCTGCTATTAGAAACAGGATCAGCGGAAGCTCTCCAAAAATGCTTCCAAAGACGGAATATATAAAGTTTGGTATAACTCCGAGGACTGTCTGAAAGGTGCTTAACATTCCTGAACCTATGGTCTTAAATAGGTGTACAATGCCCATCGTATCAGACATGTTAAAGATACGACTTACCATTTCTGTGAAATGGAAGGGGCAGTTTGTACGTATAAGTGCCTGTATCTCTGCCGAGGACCTTGCGGTCTGGAGATCAAAAGTCTCCCGGATGGAGGTTAAGGGCACGGTTTGCTGTAAAAGCATGGCTTTCATTCTGCTCAGAGTATCAAACCGTATAAAGGAAACATTTAGCGAAGGCCATAACGGTGCCTCCCTGACTGTATGTGTTGGTGGAAACAATACTTGCATACAGCAAGTAACCCTTGAGTTCACGGTGACTAGATATGCAATGACCGGAAGCATCCCGCAACCTTGATCATTCAGCATCAAGTAACTCCCATTCGAGAGAAGCCTGAATACCGGATTAATCACAGCTGCCGGGGTACCTCTTAAATGACAGGACAAGTTCACCACACACCCATTACAAGCCCCGTGTAGCATAATATCCTGGCATATGAGAGATCCACTTAACGCGTTCTCGCAGTTAGTTCCGCTTAGAAGCACTTCCAGATCCCCACTCCTGCATCAAAACCTGTACGGTAAATCCCAGGATTTCCTGATGAATTCCTTACCCCTCTTTTCAAATCTGCCTGCCTTTTGCTGTTCTAGGCAATACTGAAACTAGAGCGTTGCGACCGGTAATGTTATATGGCAGTGGATTAATCACTCTGTGGACGGTGACTCTGCCACAGTAAAGGGTAACCTATCCAGCTTTTCAATACGCAGCATTGTATATTTTGCTCCCCTCTGTGCCGTTTTCATCTGTTTTTCTGTTAGATTGTATGCAGAAAACAAGGACGTACTGTTGATAAAACGCCAAGGCACATAACCTGCGCGCAATGACTGCAGCGTCCAGCTCAACAAAATAATAGAATGTAACTGTGACTGTCCGTGTTGCAATATGGACAAATCCTGTTCTAATACTTCGATAGCAGAAGATACAATGTTGCCCAGTGAATATATCCTGGATGTTAACGTAGTCATGCCATTGTCAACTACGGCTAACGCCTTTTCTAGGTCAATCCTGTCTATTTCTCTTAATCTCTCTGCTGCTTCTTGTTGTGAGATTTCCAGATTTCGTTATAGACAGCATATAAAAAATGTTTTTGACGTGGTTTTCTGGGACCTAATAAAAAATCCCATAGGTCAACAGCCTCTGTGAGTAGGGACAAGTGTTGTTTCACCTGGGGTAGTGTTGAGGTCTTTAGCCAATCGAGGCATAACTTCCCAACACTATATGATGTCACTACCCCCGGATGTTCTCGTTGTACATATCGTGGGTCTGGCCCATGGATGCTAAACCCTTCGGTGGTACCCCTGAATCTGTCCTGACATCTGTTTGTGTCTGTGGGCCAAACCAACCATCCCTTCCAATTGGGGTCTGATCTATTGTATTGCAATATGTCATCCATCTTAGCCCCTCTATCTGATGTAAAATTCCCCTCGGTGTTTAACGGTGTTGGAATTTGAGGTGTGTTCAAGTCCTTATTCTTGGCTAGTCCAAGACAGGAAGTCTGTTGCACAGTGTCATTCAAAAAAATCATCTGCTGTGGAATGAGGCATGCTCTAAATAGTGCTTCTGTTCCCTGGACTTGCCAGTCTCTAGAACCCCAGATTGATTTTAAATCTACAGTATCCATCCATAAGTCGAAACCCTGTTCAGACAGCTGGATAATAAAGGAAGCCGAATAAATCTGTTTAGTGTTTGTTAATATATTTTTCTGTGCAGATATATGTGCAACCTCATAATAATACGAGGTCGGGTCAGAAATGTTAAACCCTGAAAAATATGAGAACTTCTGTGCAAAAGTTTTTGAACTACTTTTTGGTCGTGTAGGGCAATGTTCCCACTGGTGGTATGCGAAAACATTTCTAGGTTTGCTAGATTTATGCAAGAAATGATAACCATAATGTTGGTAACAATACATTTGTCAAAATCTGATGTGTCTTCAAACATTTCAGTGCTAGAGAATGCAGCAGATTGTTCTAAATCAGACAATAAGTTGTTAACAGTTTCAAAATCCCAATCATCAGAAAATGTACTGGAGGTAATGATATTGTTCAATGAAATTTTAAACAAATGTGGAACCTTTAAAAGCTCAGTCGACAAATACAAATACAAATACAAAAACTCGGTCTGTCCAAATATATCATAATTTACTTTGTCCCACACTATACCATCTGGTATAGGAACAGCTGAAATGTTCACGAAGGACAAGTCTCTTTGTTCACGATGAGATGAAACATGAGGTTTTAAAATTAAGTTTACTTTTGACGTTGCAGAGCTCTGTTGAAGATAAGTTCCATAGATGAGTAAATGGAAAACAATTACTAATCCTATCCCTAAAAGAAGAAATAGTATACCGGTAATTATCCAAAGCTCTAGCCAAGGTGATACTAAATAAGTCTTTCTAAGAAAGTTAAAAAGGTCTTTGATCCGTTGTTTGCGAGAAATTTGGGCTGGCGTCGTTTCAGGTTCACTTGGATCCAATGAAAAGGTATCGAAGTCGATGAAATAGGCAGATGCAGTTCGATCTATTTTTGGTAGCTCAGCAGTTCTGTTGAACTTGTGGATTGACCCTGTTGAGGCATGTTGACGTAGACATCCTTGTTAGGTTGAATTGAAATTTGTCTTTCATTCTCATTTGGAAAGTGTGTGTCAAGGGGAACTAGTTCCGTTGCATTGTTATCGATTCCGTTGCGTTGTAAAGGTGACTCTTCAAATGTTATGGGTCTTTCTGTTTGAACTTCCTGTATTGTAGCAAGAGGAGGACGTCGGCTACTCAGAAGACCATGAGGCCTACTATTCAGTATCGGCCACATAGTGCGGTTTTATCAGATCGATTGAGACAAATCTCTTTTCTTTTCCGGCAAGAGGCGGTAGAAGTACAGTTCTTGATCCTTCAACGGCCAGGACAGGTACAGGCTTTGGATAGGATGGCCCTAATTCTTTCTTGTCCACAATCTTTTCTCTGATCAGATCCCGAACTTCAGGAATCCAGGCAGGTCTTGCTGTGGCTGACTTTACTTCCCCAGTGGCTGTTTTCTTTGTCTTGACGTTACTTAAGGAAGCTCTGGATTCATTCGGATCCTGTAAAACAGCCAAACGTTTATTGATGTCAAATGTTTTTTCATCCGCCACTGTGCCTTCACAATCGAGATCAGGTACCCACATTCTTGTCCCAAATAGGACCTTTCATGGAGTGGCACCTCCCTGGGAGCTCCTTGGCTGGTTATTAAGGGCCCGCTGGACCCCATATGGTGACTGACCCAACTACCACCCGAGCATAATACCCTACCTGTAAAAGATTGCTTTAAGTCCTGGTTTTTCCTCTCCACAACTGAATTTCCCTCGGGATGGTACGGGGAGGAGTACCGCAATGCTACACCCAAACTTCCCATGGCTTCCTTGTAAGCCCCAGAGCTGAAAGCGGGGCCATGGTCAGAATGTAGTGCGCAAACTGCGTATGTCCCCATGAAGACTCGCAAATCTTTTATAACAGTTCGAGCGTCAACCGAGCGCTGAGGCCATACCCATAAGAATCTTGAGCAGGAATCCACTGCAACCATGATATACTTGTAAGCCCCATCAGAGTGTAAGGGGCCGCAGTGGTCCAGGTAAATGCACGCGAGTGGTCTGTCTGATATTAACAAAGGTGTCTGCGCTGGGCGAGCTATGGTGGACCCTTTTATCTGTTGACAGATTTCGCACTTTAAGACGAAGTCTTTGGTCTGCTTTGTTAACCCTGGCCACCAATAGCGTTGTTTCAATAATGAATCTGTAGCCGTAACTCCTGCATGCGCAGAACCCAGACCCTCGTGTGAAGCCAATATTAAACCTAACCTGCGATCCATGTTTGGTATTACTCTATCCCCCACTCCAGGAATCTGTGCAAATGGAACGTTGTTTGCATCTAACTTGTAGGATTACTTGAGTGGAAAACCTTTCGGTAGTGCTTTGCTGTTTTTGCGTGAAGCAATCACAGCTACCATTGTGCTACCGTCTACCCTCGTTTTTGAATGGGTGATTGCAGCTACGGACACCGTGCGTACTGCCCCCTTTGCGGCTTCATCAGCCAATGAATTCCCTTCAATGTGAACGCCATCACGTTGATGACTTAGCGTGTGTATCACGTGAACTCTTGGTAGTTCATTCTTCAACTCCGCTACCTGTTCCCATAGTTTTCTATGTTTGACTGTGCCACCTTTTGAATCTCTGAACCCATTTTGTCCCCAATAGTGGAGATATTCGTTGTATGACTGGACACAGTAAAAGGAATCACACACTATCAGTGTGGGGAATTCTGGATCCGTATTTATCAGTGCCAGTAGTAGTGCTTTTAATTCTGCCATCTGAGCCGTGAGGTCTCAGAGAGACTGCGTTTTTGTACAGCTTGGACGGAACTTGCCGTTCTGCATCCTACCTTTTAAAATAGCGCATGCTGCACTGTATTGTTGCTTACTTCCAATGGCCGGTTGAGCAGATCCGTCGGTGTAAATAATGTATTCATACCGATCTAGAGGCAATATTTCATTTGGTAGAGGATATTCTTCTTCGTATTGCAGGAAGGCTTGTGTTTTTAGACTAGGGTCATATCTGTATTCTACGTCTGTTGCAGTGAGGGAATTAGCCCACTGTATCCATCTTGGATGTAATGCATTTGGGACACTTGCCTTTGTGGCAGCCTCTAAGGCCGGTACTGGGGTTACGACAATTATTTGTTTCCCTTGAGCCAGTGCTCTTTCTCTCACTACAGCAGTCTGTACTGCTGTCAGAATTTTTTCTGTGGGTGCAAAACGCATTTCAGCGTTAGTGTACAAATGCGATTTATATGCAATTGGTATTGTTTTGCCTTCATTGAAGGTTAAGTAAGTGTACCCAGATTGACCTGCGACTACGCGGATCACCAGTTTGCGTACGTTTACGCGTGTCTGTAAGTGTTTTGATGATATCATATCAGCTTGTAGGGAACAAAGTATATTTGTGTGTTCCTGAGTCCATTGCCTAACTGAAAAGTCTGGTCTTGTGAGGTCGTAGAAAGGTTTTATTCTCTCTGCGTAATCCAAAATGTATGTTCTGCCAAAATTAAAAAATCCCAGTATAGACTGTAAATTTTTTAATGATTTTGGAGGTTGGAGCACTGCACACTTTTGTAAAAAGTGGGCTGCAAGGCTTTCGCCTTCATTTGAAAGCTCATATCCCAAAAATAGGACACTGAGGTGGGCTATCTTTGGCTTTTTTTTTATTAAATTTGTAGCCCTCAGAGGCGAAACCCAAAATTATGGTGCTCACCCTGGTCAAGTGTTCCTCTAAGTCATCATCCGTTAGATAAATATCATCTACATAGGATAATGCTTCCTCATCCAAATTCTGTAGTAACTCTGTTACCCTTCTTGAGAATAACCCTGGGCTGTTCTTATACCCTTAGGGGAGTCGACAAAATTGATGCTGGGACTCTAGTGCTGAGAAGGCTGTCAAATATCTACTTTCAGGTGCTATGTTTTGGCAGAAAAATCCATTTGGGATATCTAATGTTGTTTTGTATTTTTTCCGCACAATGTTATTAATTAATGCAGCACTGCGTGCATTCTGAACTGCAAATGTTTTCGTACATAAGTTTAGGTGTCTATAATCTAAAACTAGACGATATGAATTGTCGGGTTTCATTATGGGAAACAATGGATTATTCATTGATGAGGTGCATGGTTCAATTACATCTTGGTATTCAAGTTGATCTAGGATCTCCCTGACCTGTTTTTTAGCTTCCTGTTTTATAGGATACTGTCTTTGTGGAGTTGGGTTGGTTTTAATTGGAATTACGTGATGGGTTGACTCTTCATCCCACCCAACGTGGTTGCGGTATAATGCTGGAGCAAGGGCTACCGCCCACTCCTGTGCATATGTATGTCTTAGGTGTGTGGGGACTAGGTCGGAGAAAGCTGGTAAAATCACAGTTTCTCCCTTTGGGCAGTCCATAACAATAGTAGGCGGACAATCTCTTTCTGCTAATAGGATGTCGTAGCCAGAAGTCAGATTCTCCCAAAAGAGACTCTTCACTTGTCTGGGCTTGTCCCCCTCCATTTGGAGTGTTATTTCATGTAACTTGTGTGGGACACTCACCCTAGTATCAGGTGTTTCCACCGTGATATACTCACTCAACTCCGCTGTCACCAGAAATTCCATCAGGTTCCGGCGAGCTATTGTTACTTCCGCTGCACTGTCTAGCATCATCAGAGCCCATTCCCCATTCAGAAGTTGAGTCCTCAGTATCCTTGGCATGTCTAACTTTGAGACCTGCTACCTTCTTCTTCTTAAATTGAGGTTTTGCTTTGGGTTTTTCTTCTTTCTTTGAAGCGTAGTCCAAAGTGCGTTGCCTGTCTTTGGGCTTTGTACGCTCTTCTTGTCTCTGTTCTGACCGTCCTTCCCTCTCGGAGTTTTTTGATGAACCCTGAAAGGAACGAGAGGAATGTGTATCAGTGTCCTGATACCTGTCAGGTTTTCTAATGTTATCTCTATTCCTAAGATTATATCTCCTTTCTGGGGGCTCCTGTTGAGGAGACCTTCCCCTGGAGTGAGATCTGTTCTTTTGCTGTTTATTATTGTCCCACTTCTTCTTTGAAGAAACCGGTGTTTGCTTTGCCTGTTCTTTATCTGTACCTCCCACTAGTTGAGGTTTTACAGGTCTAGCTCCCAGACTGTCTCTACCTAATTCCGCATAAGCAGTTTCAATTATTTTAGGTAGCTCTGTCTCCTGTTGTAATGGAGTGAAATCTCTCAGACGTTGGTGTATTGCCACTGATGCTGCTTTTAATATTTGCTAATATTATCGCAGATACCTGGGCATAGTTATTTAACAACTTCATCCCTAAGCTTCTGCTCCATACTCGTTCTGTATTTGTCTAAATACATCTGGTATTACAGCTAAAGATGGGATACCATGAGTCCTGGTATATATTGCAGCGAAAACTGTACCCCAAGAAGTACAATCCTCTTTAGAGGGAGCTATCCCCATTGGCAAGCAAATCATCAGTATTCTATGCTTTTCCTTAGGACCAGTGTGTGGAAACACTGCCTCCAGGTGTGTTATTTTTTGTGCTATCCAGAAGGGCATTTGTTCACATTTAGTGGGCATTTTACCCATCACTGCGTGCAGTGTTTGTGGTGTAATTTTGGTTGTAGTAGTTTGGACTGGTCCTGGTTGTGTAGCCGGTGTTGGCTGAAGTGTGAGTGTTCTCATCACAAACTGTGTCATGTTTCTGTGAAGTCTTATTAATTCTTTATGCTGTACAAGTAAGTCTCCTCCTGGCATTGTATCAATGTCAGGATGTGGTGTGTAGGCCGCTAGCACTGGTCATGTTGCTCCGTCTCTTCCGAGCGGACTGAGTCTTACTCTATTTCTTGTATGGGGGAGGGCGCCTTTAAACCAGTAAAAATGTTCGTGGTAAGTGAGTGGAATTTCAATGTCCTCATATAAACTATATTTGTTTGGTATGACATCTTCGACATATAGTGAAATGTTTTTGTCAGTGCATTTGCCTGCAGGAATCTAATCCATGAGTAGAATACCTCTGTTCTATATGATTCGTGTGCCTCAATCACGAAGGTCACTTGCCCACCCCTAATTGTAACACTATATGCTACTACTTTTAGGGTGACGGCATTTCTAACATTTTCTGCAATGTGTATTGCATCTGCATTTTCTTCTTCTTCAGCTGTGAAATTTAGTTCTCCTGCTGGGTCTCCCTGTAGTGACATTGTTTTTAGTAAGAAAAGCTTTTTCAAGGGAACTGAGATAAGGTGTTTATGCACAATTAGGAACTATGTATCCTTCAAGCTTGATTAGACCAACAGCCAATACATAGGAATTTTCCTACTCAGCTGCAGCAGATTTTGTTCCCTCCCACTCCAGACGTCTCTGGGGAAATGTGAGTAGGGGTCTCTGAAAATAGTACGACTGAACTACTCAGATTTGTCTGTTAAATAAGTGCCAATACCAACGTTGGCGGCGCCATGTCGTGTAGTTCCTATAAGACCTATATATGATCTGCATGTTTAGACAACATACACTGTGGGACTGGTGTCCAGACTGATTCCAGACACCCCCACCGGGTATGTTATCCTGTGTACCAGCTAGCTCGCAATGCCACTATAACCTCTTCTTACCAAAGAGAGAATAGTTCTTGGCAACTATCGAACATGACAACCCTGCTCCCTCAGGACCGTGGAAACAGTGACTTACTTTTCGCTCAGTCACTCATGCTTACTTGTTCTCAGAGAGATACACAGAATAAACGGTTTGGTTGTTTTTCATTAAGCATTTATTGAACAGTCGTTATTCTTGCGTAAAATAAGTGTACTGAAATCACCAGTAGACAGTAGCATAGATAAATGAATAGCAGCACTAAGAAAGTAAATAGATGATAGGTTTCTACCATTTTGCTAAAATCATAACTACAGGTAAGTATATGAAATACATGGCAATAAAATGCGTACTCCTACGATGCACCCTAACTAGATGTACCTAAGTGTACCTAGCATGTGAGTAGGTGTAAAGCCAAGAATCCCTCTAGGATAAAGCCAACCCCATTACATGACCCCATTCTGGTCTCGAGCTGAACACCCTGAAAGGGATGTCAGACTGCTGCGAGCTGGAGTATCTACATGCAGGAACCTCAGCGTCTTGCATCAGTGTGTCGGCCGGGAAGTCCTGATCTCCTCTCCCTATCTCAGCAAGTTGTGATGTTTAGATACCCTAAGGTATCCCCAGGGGTTCTACCTTGCTGTGCCAGTGTTGGACTTAGGATGACGTCGGGAATGAACTTTATACATAGTTATTATGCAGGAGATGGTGGTCCTGCTGTGTTTCCAAGAAACTAAGAATCCTCATGCATAATTTATGAGGCCAGTGTTCAGGGAAAACCCTGCGTACTGTAACTAGGCAAAAGGTGAGTCCCTCAAATCCATTATGTATGTAGTATAGGAGAGAATGTAGGTGAAGGGTTATGATGCTACCTGGACCTATATCGGGGTACCTATATGATATATAACACCCTATGGTTGGCCCAAGGTACACCCCTGGGCAGGGTGCAGTATATGTGATAGGTAGGACATGTACTGATGTGTGTGACATGTCCTGATAGTGAAATACTGCCAATTTCGTTTTTCACTATTGAAAGGCTATCTTTCCCCATAGGATAGAATGGGAAATGCTTTTTAACATCTTACAAGTATAACTTCCCATTAGGACAAGATAGAGAAATAAAGTTTAGGCTATCTGAACTCTTTAAATTGTGTGTTTGAAAATGCCACTTTTAGAAAGTTGAAGTATGAAGAAGAGGTACGTAACATTGCACACCCATCCGTCGCACTGCGGAATTCAGGAATTTTTCCTCATGATCAGTCATTCTTGTTTTGTATAGTCGGTTTAGTCATCTTTTTATCTGTTTCAGTAACCCCTGACGAAGAGCCTTATGGCTCGAAATGCATTGGGTGGAACGCTATGAATCACCTCTTTATGAATGTTTTGTATACACGTGCCGCTGTGGAAAGTCTGGATGGATGACAGGAGGCATTTGAAAATGTCAAATAAAACATATATGTGGAACTACGCTGTCTCTGGAGTGATCATAAAACACGGATTCATTTTGGAATGAAGCATGAATAACATCATTGGTTTACTTTTGAATAAATACCAGATTACTCATTAAGAATGACTGATCATGAGGAAAAATTCCTGAATTCCGCAGTGCGACGGATGGGTGCGCAATGTTACGTACCTCTTCTTCATACTTCAGTATTGAACTGTGATTGGGGACAATTCACAGAATCTGTTCGCACGCAATAAGATGGTTGCTCTATTATTATTATCATGAATATATTTAAGGGAAGGAGTGCATTCTTACATTTCTTGTGTCTTGCTAAGCAATTATATTGTACCTCGTTAGTTTGCACCCCATAGATGACTGGTTGGAACTTGAATCAAATATTGACAGTTAACTAATCATCACTTCAGAGGTAATGAAAAAACACGGAAGATCGAGAGTGGATTCTGAGTTAACTTCACTGACTGCAATAATATCTCTGGTTTCATCGGATGGAGTAATTTCGTTTTTACCTGTGTTGATTTTGTTTTCACTAGTGTTTATGTTAAATATGATGTATTTCTTTTGAGGATTTTTCTTATCGCAGTAGCATGAACTGCTGTGAATTATTTATGAACATTAGTTGCATGGATTTGTTTCAGACACGCTGTTTTATATTTTTTATATTTGTTATATTTAATATTTAGATCACGCTAAGGGTGGTGGTGAGTAAAGGAGTGGTTTTGGTTTATGGGTGGGTTAATTCGTATTTGTCCGGTCAATTCATTTATTTATTTATTTATGCATATTGTAGTGGGGAACTGCGTCTTTAGGTTTGAAATACCACTTTAAAGTCTTGGAGCTCTGAAAGGGGAGGTTACGGGGTCAGAGCCTACCTTTAACTGATCGTACACACGTGGGAGAGTCTATAACTAGAAAGGCCTGCTAAGTAGAAACATTACTCGCTCGAGACAGCAGTGAGCGAACGTGCATGAAGTGAGAAGGCAGATGATTATGGCTCCCAAGGTAATTTGTCGAGGGTTTTGCTTAATGCTAGTCGGGAATGTTAACTTTAACAACTAAAGGGGCCAGTATTTCAAAAGCACTCGGTGAACATCGTCAGAGGTTGTAGGGGTGTTGCACGTCAGTTTGCTTATGAGTTCTCTTCATAAGTTTGGTTTGACTGGCAAAGATGCAGTGGGTTATGTTATTTTCGAAACAGGGTGGGTTATGGTATTGTTAGGAGGAATTTATTATTGTTTTGTTTCTTAGTACGGATGGTTTTCGAGTGAATTTGTGACTGAGGGGTAGGTGGGGTTGATGAGGGTCCCGTGATTAAGTTTATTTAGAGTATCAAGTGAAACTTGTTTTGTATAGTCGGTTTAGTCATCTTTTTATCTGTTTCAGTAACCCCTGACGAAGAGCCTTATGGCTCGAAATGCATTGGGTGGAACGCCAAGAATCACCTCTTTATGAATGTTTTGTATACACGTGCCGCTGTGGAAAGTCTGGATGGACGACAGGAGGCATTTGAAAATGTCAAATAAAACATATATGTGGAACTACGCTGTCTCTGGAGTGATCATAAAACACGGATTAATTTTGGAATGAAGCATGAATAACATCATTGGTTTACTTTTGAATAAATACCAGATTACTCATTAAGAATGACTGATCATGAGGAAAAATTCCTGAATTCCGCAGTGCGACGGATGGGTGCGCAATGTTACGTACCTCTTCTTCATACTTCAGTATTGAACTGTGATTGGGGACAATTCACAGAATCTGGTCGCATGCAATAAGATGGTTGCTCTATTATTATTATCATGAATATATTTAAGGGAAGGAGTGCATTCTTACATTTCTTGTGTCTTACTTTTAGAAAGTTGGCATTTTCTTGTTTAACCATTCTGTGTGCCTCGGCCTGTTTGTGCATTGACCGTCTGGTTTTGCAGTGACAGGGGCTGGGGATGTGTATTCACTGTAGACAGCCACTGGGGGGGGGGTTAAGGTGTGCCTGGCCCTTCATGGATGACTCAGAGCTGAGATGAATAGACCTTGGCTGAATTTCGAGTAGTGAGAGGAGATTTATTTGCACCTGAATAGGGCCTGTCTCCCTTGCACAATACTGTCTCCACCCCCTGTGGTCATACTGCACCTGTGAGGACAGAACTGGTTTGGACTGGGCTCAGAGACCCTTGCACCAAGAGAACAAATACATTTTGGGGTATAAGTATTAGACCTAAAACCCCAGAACTTTAGACTACTTCTGGAATCAAGAGGAACGTTTGCCAAGGAGAAGAGCTTGAGAAGCTGAGGAGAAGTACTGCCCCTTTGCTGTGTGCTGTCTGGGGTTGACCTGCAGTAGCTGTTTCTGCCAAGGAAAGGAGAAGGACTTTGCTGTGTGCTGTGTACCCCTGCTTGAGGAAGATCTCCAAGGGCTTTAGTAGAGCTTGCTTCCTGTTCCGAAGTCTCAGGGACACAAAAACTTCAACCCCAGCTCCCCTGAACTTCCTTGCTTGGAGTTCTGACCTGCCAAGTGGTGCCTGTGACTGTGTTGGGCCTCTGGAGGTTGTTCCTGCTGTTGGGAGGAGGAAAAGAAATGCAACTACAAGAAAATCGATGCATTGCTCTTCGTGCAGAAGTTTTTCTGATGCAGCACTGCTGTGCGAGAAGAATTGCCGGGCCGCTGCTGTAACCGATGCAGCGCCTCTCGCTGCTGCAAGAACCGACGCATCGAGGGGTCGCGGCTGCAGAAATCTATGCAGCGCCGCTCATGCCACTGCATCGATCACCGACGCTTCCCGGATTTCCACGCATCGTACCTGTGTGGCAAGTTTTCCCGACGCATCACCTGCAGTTATAAACCGTCTCGGAATCGACGCATAACTTCCCCCTACAGACTGTATTCGACGCATCACTTCTCCTGCATGCAGCAGAACTGTTGCATCGCCTCCCCAGGGTCTCAGGAACTGATGCATCTCTTTTTTTTTATGCTTCCCATCTCTGCGGCTGTTTGGCCTTGTGAATTTTGCTGCAACTACAGGTGCTTTGAAAGAAATCACGCATCCATAGTTTTCTATGGACTAAGTTGTTGGAAACCTTTAAAAGTCATATTCTTATTACATGTATGTTGGATTTTTGTCGTTTTGGTCTCGTTAAGTTTAGATAAAGATACTTTATTTTTCTAAACTGGTGTGGTGTCCATTTGTGGTGTTATAACTGTATTACTGTGTGTTTTGAGTACAAATACTTTACACATTGACTTAGGGATAAATCTGCCAAGCTATCCAAGGATGAGCAGGGGTTATCTAAAGTGTGTATCCCCCTTACCCTGACTGGAAACAAGGGTCCCTATTTGGACAAAGGTACCTACCTCTGCCAACTAGAGACCCCCATTTCTAACATCCCCTCATCAGTTCCCTGGCCACTGCGGACACAGTCCCTCTCCTCAGAGGAATACCATCTGAGTACTAGGTGGCATAGTTCATGAAGGCCACAATGAACCTGTTGCCCAAGGATATCTTGGGGTCCAGAGGCCCAACAACGTTGATGCCCACCCTTTCGAAGGGAGTGCTATGACAGGAAATGGCTATAGGGGAGCCTTGTGCTTCCCGCCTGATTTACCCCTGGCCTGTCAGGTAGGGCATTAACTGCAGAACTCATCTGAGGCAATCCTCATCCAGGGCCAATAAAAGTGGGTGACAAGCTTTTAAAAGGTTTCTCCTTCCCTAGATGACCTGCTAGGGAAAGATCATGAGCCAGATCCAGTGAGAAGGCCCTGTAGCACTGGGGGATCACCAACACATGGGCTGCACCAGGCTCAGGAACCTTAGGCACGCCATACAGTAGACTATTCTCACAATAGATCAGGTGTTTACCAGAGGTGTCACCAGCTGCCTGGATCTCAGTCTGCTGCTGTAGACCCACAAGAGTAGGGCATTCCCTTTGCTTCTTGCAAAAATCTTCCCTGGTGGGACCCCTTCCCGCAGCCTATTGGCCAGCTCAGGCAGGTTACCCAGTTCGGACCTGTAGGCTCCAGGGCATCCCTTCGGGGTCAGCCTTCGCCCAGACCATAGGAAATTTAGGAGAGGTTTTCCCATGCCCCTTGCCCTTCCTCTTCTTGGCAGGTACCTGGGCCATTCTTCCATGCTCCAGGTCCTCCTGACTACCCTCTCAGGCTGCCATGGAATGTGTGGTCAGGCAACCCCACCATCCCCAAGTGGGACCTTAGCTCCATCTCTTTCCAGGCAGTATGCTCCAGATCATTGCCCAGCAGACAATCCACTAGCATGGACGAACTCACAGCTGCCCTCAAGGAAACTGAAATCCCCACCATTTAAAGGGAACCAGAGCCACTGGATAGTGACTCTCACGATTGTCAACTGGAACAACTTGGTGGAATACATTAGGGACTACCTGCCTTGAGGTCACCAGATGACATCTGACGGTTGTCATGCTGGCTCCAGTGTCTCTCAGAGGCTCCACCCTCCGCCCATTGATGGTGACCCACTGCCTGTATTTCCTAGTATTACTAGGCATGTGAGTTCTCTGAACCATCTCTCTGTCACCCAGGGACTCTAGTGTGGCCTCTACTCTGTCCCGCACACTATCTGGGACAATCTCCTCCCCAAATGCTGCACTAGCCCTCCCCAGTGAGTGCTCACTGGTGGGTGGTCATGCCCACTTGGGACAGTTGGCATTCCTCTTGAAGTGTCCTTCCTGTTGCTCTCATAGCACTTGAGGGGTGCCTTCCCTGTAGACTTAATGTCAGGCAACCATCTCTTCTTCTTATCAGTTGGGGTATGGTTGTCCTGACCCAAGGAACTAGTTTTGGGCCCTTTGGAGAACTCCTTCTGTTCATTTTTATCCCCTCTCCTTCTTCTGATGGGGACCCTGCCCACCCTTGTGGTGATCCCCCCAGGTACCTTCTTATACATCGTGGTGCTAACCCAGCAGTCCACCTCCTTAGCAAGTTCCCTGGGATCAGAGAGTCTACTATCAATCAGGTGTTGTGTGCAGATCTGTAAAACAAAGACTGAACAGGTGCTCTTTTGCAATCAAATTGTACAGTCTCTGATAATCCTTCACTTCAGTGCCCTTCACCTAACCATCCTGTGCCTTGCAAAAAGTAGCAACACAATCGACCCAGGTCTGTTAGGCCATTTTCTGATTATCCCTGAACCGTTGCCTATACCTTTCTGGGGTCAGACCTTATTAAGCTTCTTTCATGGGGAAATACCTCATTCTGTCCTACTTCTCTAGGGCCAGTAGGGTGTCCCTCCCCTTGCTAGGGATATGCCTCCACAGGCTAGCTCCCCAATCCTCCTCAAGGATCTTGTGTATCTGCAAGGTAATCTCATAAGCCTCAAACCACTTTTTGATCTCATCTCCCACAATTCAATCAGGCAGCAGACCTTTAGGAATGTGGACCCTCTTGCCTCCTCAGGGCACTGAAGAATTGCTGCCACCATTACCTCTGGACTCCACTTGCTTAGCCCTGATGTCCAGTTCTTTGAGACTTAGCTTAATGGCCATCCTCCTTTCCTCCATGGCTGATTTCTTCTCCTCTGACACACTCTCAGCTTTTTCTTTCTCCAGTTTCAGTTTGGCCAGCTCCAACTTGAGCTTTCTCTCTTCCCTCCTGTTCTCCAGCTCCTCTAGGGAGAGGCCCTTGGAAGACACACTGCTCCCCACCCGGGGAGAGATGTTGTCCTGAGAGTAGATTATCCCCCTCCGTAACAGACTGCTTTCCAATATTCTCCTGTTGGTCCTGGTCCAGTTCTTCCTTATCATCCAGCTCTTCCTCTTCATCATCTGTTGGGGTCTGGTGGGTCTCTGCCAACGCCCTCAAGGCATTTTGGACCTCTGCCTATTTAGTGCTCCTCTTAGCAGGTAGCCCCCTCCCCTGACAAAACTCGCTGAGCTGGGCCACAATGTAGCGCTCCAGGTCGGTCAGCTCAAAATCCATCTTTGCAGGCAGGGTCACAGACAAAACAACCAGGTAGAGAAAATAAATTTGGAAAAAGCAAAAAGGCCAAACAGGGATAATTTATTCGAATTGCTCTTAGATATGAGATGGTAGTATATACCAAATTAGTGTATGGCACTGCACAAACACAAGTCTTAACCTCACTGCTGATCACCAATGTTAACATTTGGGCTACTGGTTGACTGGGGTGTAAGCCCTGGTCAAGCAGAAACCACATTCCTAGTCAGGGTAAGGCACAAGCAATCCCCAAATTAACTTGTGATTGGCACAGACCAGTTTGCTTAACTTGAAGGCAATGTGTAAAGTATTTATGCAATACCTCAAACAGTAAAACAGTGAAAACACCACACAAAAAGATCCTACACCAGTTTTAGATAAATAGAGTAAATTTTATTAAATAATACAACAGAAATCCAATCAGGGAAACAGGAGATATTGAATTTCAAAGGTTTAGGTTAAAATAGACCCAAAAAGCACAAAGTGCCAACAAGGGATATCTGGTTGCGCTGGACTGGGACAAAGTCACAAATTCAGGTCAACCACAATGGAGCATGGGCCGGCTACAGGGGCCAGGTTAGGCCTGCTGAGCAAAGTACCTTAAATCCTGGTTGCGGAGCGTTGCATGGATCCAACGTGATGAAGCGGCGTGAACCTAAAGCGATGCATCGGTTCCTCGCTGCGGCGAGGCTGCAGTGCAAAGATCCCTTCGACGGGGCTTGCAATGCGAAGTCTGGGCATTAAGGATGCAGCAAACAGCTGGCAAAGCATTGGCTCCAAAGAGCTGCAATGCGGAGGCCAGCGTTGTCGTCAAGCTGCTGTCAGCAAGAGATGCGAGGAACTGGATCGGTGATGCGCCGTGCCATCAGTGATACATCGGTTCCGAACATGCGAGGCTGATGTGGACATTCTGCGCTGGGCCCAATCCATGCAGTAGTGGTGAAGTGGTGATTCTGCTCGAGGATGCTCCCCTCAGCCGAGGAGATGCATCGACTCAGCTCGAGGATGTGCTGCTCAGCTGAGGAGTTGCTTGGGTTAGGCTCAAGATGTGCCGCTCAGTAGAGAAGATATTTTAAGAGACAAAGGTCCCTACCAAAAACAAGCATATATGGCAGTATACCACAGAACTACGTTGCGACCTGTGTTGGTATTATCCAAAATGGAAAAGTATATTTATTAAACAAATAATAAGAACCAAAGTATAATTAAAGTGCAGTGGGTAAAAACAGGGTTGGAAATCACCAGATGTCCAGACCTCAGGCATTTGCAACCTTAGTGACTTCAACAACAAAATACATATTTACAACAGTCACAATGTAAAAAATATCTTGTGCTCCACATGAATCCTAATAAACCAATCAGAGTCAAGATGTGGTTGTTGACGATGTTTCGATCCCGGCTAGAATGGGGGGATCATCATCGGGACAGCGAGATACATGCCTGAGAATTAGCCTGTTTAAGGCCAAGGAATCATCTACCAGAGGGAAGGGGGTGTGGGGGTGGGAAAGGGGGATGGGCAGGGGGAAAGACAAGGGGAAGGCAGGGACACAAAAAGAGAAAAAGGTTAAGGAGGGTTTGGCGATGAACATTCCACATATATTAAGGTGAGCTACAAAGAAAACAAGTCTGATGTGGTAGCTGGGCGAGGTGGTGATGACAATAAACCTCAAAACGTGAGCAGCGAGGAAGAGCAATGAGCATATACCGTAACGCTGATAGGAAAAAATCAAGAATTGCTCATTATTGGGCTATCTGTAGTGGGACAAAATACACACCAGTGCGTGGAACAATGTGGTCTAGAAAATGAGTGAACATAACAATTGACCTGAGTCAATAGAGAAGATGCATTGGTTCCGCTGATAAGCACCTTAGACCCACTTCTAAGGGACCATGACTGGGGTGGCACCACAAGGCAGGGCAGACTCACAGGTGGCAGAGCCCAGGGGTAAATGTAGATGCAAGGTTGTTGGAAGCCTGTTATGTCCCTGAGGCTTCAGATCAGGAGGCCAGCCAACTAGCCCTTGGAGTCAAACTGGGTTCTTGGTTCAAGAGATGCAGGCCAAGTCCTTTTCACTCAGACACGAAGGCAGCAGGTCAGCTCAGCAAAGCAGGAGTCCAGCAAAGTAGCAGTCTAGCAGAGTGGTAGTCCTTTCAGCAGCACAGCAGTCCTTCTATCTGGAAGAGTATCCTCAGGTCCAGAAGTGTACTGAAGTGGTTGTGTCTGAGGTCCTTCTTTTAAACTCAGTTGTGCCTTTGAAATGGGGAGAAACTTCTAGAGTCATGCCTTTGAAGTGCATCGATGGCCTGCCCTCCCAGGGGGTAGGCAGACCCTTTGTATGGGGACAGTTCACAGTCTATTCAGGTGTAAGTGAGGCTGGGTCCAGCTCCTCCCTCCCATCCTGTCAGGATAGCTCACTAAGTTACACCAAAGTTCCCATTGTATGTGGTTGTCTTGGTGGAATAGACAAAGCCCAACTGCCAACTACACCCAATCATGTGACCAGAGACAGGCTGCAAGCACCCGATGGCTAAGGCAAGAAAATGCTAACTTTTAAAAAGATATATTTTTAGCATTGTCATTTAAAATTCAATTTCATCATAAGTTGGGATTTTAAATTAGGATTCCATAGACGCCAAACATGAACCAGTCATATCTTCCCATTTGGGATTTAAAACCTATAAAGTGTACTAAGGTAATCCCAATGTTATCCTATGGGAGATATGGGCCTTAGTGAAAAATTAATGTAAGAGTTTTTCACTACCAGGGCATGTAAAACTTAAAAGTACATGTCCTACTTTTTAAATACATTGCAGCCTGCCCTCTGGGCTGTTCAGGACCTACCATAGGGGTGACTTATTTGTATTGAAAAGGAAGGTTTAGGGCTGGCAAGAGGTTTATCTTGCCAGGTCGACATGGCAGTTTAACACTGCACACACAGACTCTGCAATGGCAGGCCTGAGACATATTTACAGGGCTAACTAACGGGGTGGCTCAATAGGTGCTGCAGGCCCACTACTAGGGACTTATAAGTAAATTAAATAAGCAAATTGTGGATAAGCCAATGTTAACACGGGAAGGAGCACAAGCACTTTAACACTGTTGAGCAGTGGTAAAGTGTGCAGAATCCTAAAGCCAGCAAAAAAAGGAGGTCTGAAGGCAAAAAATTAGCTAATAGCACACCAAGGATGCAAGATCTAAAATAAATCTATATCAAATATGTATAAAAATTAAAAACATATCTGTACTATTTAATGTATTAATAAGGTTGAAAAATGTAAGTGATACAAAAAATTTAGTTTGGTAAAACTGTAATACTTACTGTATGTTAAGAAAATCTAGTACTACAAGTACAAAAAATCTATACTCAACTATATTATATGTGCAACTGTAACTATTCTGAAATGAGAATATATTTTTTTCTTGGAATTAAAAAATATTCCAAAAAGTGTTGCAATTATTGAAATATGCTCAGAATTTGTTTTATATATTAAAAGATATTTTTAGAAAATGTACATATCATTAAAACACAAACATCATAGTTTATAAAACTATATTAATAAACAAACAATTGTGCACTATAATTGACTATCACTTTTTAATGTACAAAATAGAAAAATACAAACTTTCCTCACAGTTTTTGGATATCACATTTACTATTCCCAATAAAAACGTATCTATCAATGCTAGGCAAAGTGTTGGACGTGGCAGGTTTCAGATTTACTACTCCAACTTACAAATGTACCATATTGGGGAAAGTGTTGGACTTTTGAGGCTGGAGGGTCACATTTTCTATAATCAGATAAACTTAACCTCATTGGTGAAAGTATTGGACTTTCGTGGGGGGGAGGGGTCAGATTTCCTATTCTTACTCCAAACATAACCGCTTTAGGAAACGTCTTAGGGTTTGATTGCACCGCCACACTCATGGGGGCATGGCTGTGGCGGTCTCCTGACTGCCCTATTATGAGTTGGGCAGCTGGACCGCTACAGCCGTCGGGAATTGTGTCTCACAATATTTTTTCCACTATACTTTGTCAGAACACCAACTCAAGTAAAGACTTCCATACCATACATGGACTTGAAATATCTTAAGGAGTGCACACCATTGATATATTAGGCTATCAGTGGTGTGTACTTGCAAGTACTGCCAGAAACGTTTATACTGATAATGAAGCATGACAGTGATGTATCATTCTTTTGACTGAGTAGGGTCAATGTCAAGATCATTCACATGCCAAAGACTGATTAACTACCCACTAGCTATGTATAGAGATAGCCTTTACTTGAGGCTCAGTTCAGCAAGCACCACAACCTCCATTCAAAATTAACCAAATCACTGAGATAATGTCTCAGTGAGCTGAACGTTCAGTGACAAATGTGGTGTTCTAATAGTCATCTATTCAAATTAATACAAGTAAGCCTTCTTCTAGTGGTTAAAATGAGTGCCATAAAATAGTTAATAGTAACAGCTGTAATTTACAGAACTTAAAAGTATCATTATTACAGCATAAAGTGCTTTAAACAAAGCAGCTTATGATTATGAACACCTAATCACTCCCTGCAAAAGGTCTGGATAATGATGGAACAACATTAATTGCTCTGGTACCCATCCCAGTGTAAGTGAAGGACAGAAGCTGACGGAGATCAATCATGCATGTAAAGAACTATGGGCGTCCAAATGTGCACCTCCTCGAGGCAGGCATAAAGTTTGAGAAAAGTTTGTCTTTCTCAAAGCTTCAATAACGTTGCATGTGAGCTGCACTGTGCACCATTTATACAATGTCCTGCAAGTGTTAAACTATGTCAAAGCATAGTATTTTGTACTGAAAAGATACCTTTCCAGTACAAAACCTATTCTTGACATCACGCACTATTGTGCAATGGTGTGTGCATTGGTGCACAGCACTCATAAGTATGCCACCACAGGGGTAGAGAGACACAGTCTCACACAACTCAGCAGAGCAACTTCGACCGCTGCTCTGTGTTGCATGAAAACTTACCAGATCCTGGCTCAGATTTACAAATACTTTGAATCGGGGTTCTATTAATTTTTTAACTCAAATCTAATGCAAAGTGTTGAGATAGCATTTACAAAATCATAATTAGTGTTAGATTGTAACCCAGTGCAACGCAAAGCTGTGCAATGTGCTGCCTTGCGTTACTTTCCATCAAGGAGGCCTTTCTTGGGTGGTGCACTCGTGGCTTTTGATGCAAATCCCTATCTACAAAGAATTTTAGACAGGCATGTGCATCAATATTCTGTACCTCCTCAATTCAGACATAATGAGGAGAAACTGTACATCACTCTTACAAAGGGGGAAATACTTAAAGCATAGTTTCCGTAATGGTAGGGATCCCTTCCAGCACAAAACCTATGCTTCTCACAACACAGATACCCTTGCACTATGGCACAAGTGTGTCTGAGTTGGCTCATGGTAGCCAAACGTGCGCCAGAGCAGGGAGAGAGCAAAACAGCACCATATCCTAGCAGATATAGCGCTGTTCTGCTCTCTCCCTTTCACGCAAAACAGCCAAACACTTTACATGCAGTGCTGCGTTGTGCGACTTCTAAATCTGGCCCATGGCTCATTGTCATAGTTGTTGGATGCCTTAGTCTTTATGGAATGTATGCTGTTGCTGCACTGTGGAAAACACTCTGCCAGTGACTTCCATAGGGGGATATTCACAAGAACGTGCGATAAACATCGCCAAAATAGGTAAACGCAATTTTCCATATCAGCGTCTATCGCAGGAAAATAACTCTGTGTTAACGTGGCATTCTCAACACGGCGGTAACATGCGATAGTACCCCGATAACGCGGCAAATGTCCGCGATAACAGTACCGGTACGGCGATAAAAATCCAAACCAGAACGCGAAAAAGTTGCGATGGGCCCAACCGCGATAAGACAAACAGCGAAAAGTAGCGCCAGGCCTGCAATTCACACACGTCAGGTGGGAAAAACCACTACAAAAGCAGAAAAAAAACCCACAAACAAAAACCAAACTACAGCGAAGCACAATGGAGGCAGCCGGAGCAGGTACAGAGGACGACCAGAACCCCACAAGCCCCCCGGAGGACCAGCCTGGGACCTCGGGGTGAGGGAAGGGCAAGGACAAGAAGAAGAGGAAGACGCGGTTCAGTCCGCAGGAAAATAGGATCCTGATCACGGAGGTGATAGAACACCATCAACAACTGTTCGTCACCTCCACTGTGTCATTGGCAACAAAAAATGCAATATGGCAGTCCATCGTGGATAAGGTGAATGCAGTCGGAGTGCTGAGGAGGACAATGGACGAGGTCAAGAGGTGCTGGAATGATGTGAAGCGCAAGACCAAGCAGAAACTCGCAAACAACCAGAAGGCAGCAATGCAGACTGGAGGTGGGAGTCCAGCGCCACAGGAGGAGCTAGATGAGATGGAGGAAATGGAGGAAATGGTGTCCACAGTCATCAGTGGGGAGACGGTGGCAGGAGTTGGGGGACCGGACACTGCTCAACATGACCCGACACAACAGCAACAGGGTGAGTAACCACCAGGGACTGGGGGGACGGGGGAGATGGGCCCAATGGCACACATGCACAATTAAGTAGAGCACATCTGCGGACAAACCATGGCCAAGAGTCACAACTCCAACCAAGAGCCCAATTTACCCAAGTCTTCAACATTACAGCACTGCATAAGCACAGAAATGAAAGCCACACTGCCTGAAAGGGATAAGAGCCAGCCAAATCAGAGCTGAAGGGGCAACTCACCTACAATGCAGCACACACACATAAGATCCAGAGCACCGCAACATTTACAACAA
Organism: Calotriton arnoldi; assembly: GCA_963921515.1. NCBI lineage: Eukaryota > Metazoa > Chordata > Amphibia > Caudata > Salamandridae > Calotriton > Calotriton arnoldi. Next base: position 680,309 of record CAWUFW010009135.1, read on the forward strand.
TGTTGAACAAACAGCAACACCAGCACAACAGAACAGAGGACACAACTGCTGCCGCTTGTGTGTGGAAAATGGCCATTCGCATGTGGCACAGCAGGAAACTGTGAGATGATAATGTACTAGTACAACCCCACATCCCTGATGGTGCAGTAATGCATGTATGGCGGTGACCCAGATAGGCAGTGAGACACACATTGTCATACAAATCAACACTCATCACAGTTGAATACAAGTGAAGGTGCGTAGACTATACTAGCATATGCGTGTCAGTACGGCCAAGATAAGTGCCACAACATGCAGACCAATGCAGCAGTATGTCAGAACGTGGAACGTTGCCAATCGCCGCTGTCCACTCCAGGGGAGTGCCGCACCATTCACAGGTGTGTGTCTACCCGCGTTGTTGTCCGCTCATGTATTCGGAGTCCAGGCGAATGCAGCCATGTCCACTGTTGTCGTGGGAGATGTGACCAGAACCCCAAGTTCCAACAAGGAATGGGACATGTGCAATGTGTTCCAAACTGTTGTGTCTGCAAGTACATAGTTACACGTCCATGAGAGCGAGTGCAGCTTCGTAGGCAATCATTTCCAACATGAGGTCGTTGTCGACTTCATCGAACAGGACGGTGAGGCTAACCATTAGCAGGTCCGGACAGATGTGCTGCGTCCACCCCCTTTCACCAATTAGCACTACAGCCCAATAGGGGAGAGGCTCAATGTGGTCACTGCACATGAGGAGTTCTGCAATTTCCCAGGTCCAGCTGCCAGCATGTATGCCAAGTATCCAGGCATCCCATAAACGGGTGTCACGGTGACACTCATGGTCGTGGGCCAACAGGGGGTGCACACACATGTCGAAATCCAGTTCGGCTACCGTCCTGTTGGGTAGGCAGACATCCATGGACCACTCGAATATGCACGAGCGACAATGCAACACAGGCTGAATGCAAGTGATGTTGGCAAGGCGGAAGCTTAGCCGGTAACTGATCCGCAGCTCTACCAATGGCAGTGCCCCCAGTAAATGCAGCATACGTGCACGGTACAGTTCCACGTGACAGGGGTTGTGAATGTGTCCGGGATGTTCTGCTATTGTGTTAGTGGCTCTGGTTGAAGTGGCACTGTTCTGACCTGCGCCAGTTCTGTGGATGAAATGCCACAGCTCGGATCAATGAGCAGTGTTTGTGTGCAACGGTTGTGGGCCTGGGATGGTGTGGGAGTAAGTGTGAAGGCCATTCCATGCAAGATAACTTCGAGCAAGGACTTCTGTGTGTGGGGTGTGTACACGTTGGTCTGTCGTTGGGCTGTGCGTAGTGTGGGAGTCGTCATCAGCTGCTATGGAATCTGTCACGGGGTGCCGGGCACATGCAATTCCGAGGTCAGAGGTGCAGATGTGCTTCCGCCTGATAGTTCAGACAATGGAGCTTTCATCCCTAATGTTAGTTTGTCATCTGCTTACATTCAGGAAATGTGTAGAGGCTTGTTGGGGGTGGGGTGGGATGTCTGCGACTTTGGGAATCATGTATGACATGCCTAGCATGTGGCAAATGAGCGTCCTCACTGTGTGTTGTGTTGCCTCACAGCTGCTCCTCCCTCCCCCGAGCCTTTTTACGTGTGTGCGCTGGGCGGTTGCATCACTTGCACTCCTACGGCACACCATTGTCATGCCTGTCTGCGCATGTCCACAAGCCTGACAACAACACTGTGATGTTGGCCGTTGAGGGTGGGCGGCCACGTGAGTGTAGGCCTATGGTAAGGACAGGGCGGACACAGGTGTACAGTTCATGGCTGGCTGTACTCGCGCTGCGATTGAGACTAGGCATTTGGCTCATGCTGCGGCTATACAGATACACACAACACTTGTCATGTATGAGCCAAGACCCCGAGCGGTCTTGCGCTCCTTCATGACTCCGTACGTGCGAGCCCGCCCTCAGGGTGCATGCTACATTGCAACATTGACGATTGTGGGCCGGGTGGCGCCCACACTACAACAGAGACACACGCATTACGTACTTCCTTGTCCAGGCCAGAACTGAACCATGCACAGTCCCCCGGGCAAAATCTTCGAACCCCTACGCTGGACTGGCATACGCCGGCCCAGACCTCTCTGCTTGCGCATACAGGGGGGGGGACGAAGCTACATGTCCAAGGTCTTCCCCACTGCCTGAGGTGACATGGTTGCGTCCGCTGTCCACAGCACAATGAAATGTGGTCGGGCCCGGGCCCATCATGCATACATAATGACCACACGGACTCACTTGGTTAGTTAGTGGAACTGGCTACGGGCACATGCGCCCGGCCCCTTTTTATTACCAGGGTCACATGTCCAGTAACGCCTGTGCTGGATAAGTGTGGGGTGCGTGTGAGCCAGCCCTCAGGGAGTGGTTGGTGCTGGCAACAACTAGAACAGTGAACATCGGATCACACACAGTAGATTCAATAGTAAAGGGTCCATGACTTGCAGTTCACTGAGGTAGGGGCACCATAGCTGAGCGTGCTCATGTGAAGGATTGATCATGATTGTGTACCTTCGGGATATTCCTGCTGCAGCTGCAGTGGGGTGTGGTAACACCTGCCTCATCTTCATCGTCATCGTCCCAGGTCTTCTCAAAGGCCTGAGGTGACATTGTTGCGTCCGCAGTCCACAGCACACGACTCAATCATGAAGGGGCCATGAGTTGGGGTGCCTACAGTTGGTGTCACCTGATGCGCTCAGCGTGTGTGCAGCCAACGATGATGGGGTGTCTTTGCAGGTCAGGATGTGACATGTGAGCCCTGCTGACCGCAGTGTAGGCCGGAGGCAGCGGTCAGCAAGGGCCCACGGCCACGTGGCGTCGACTTGTGTTGCACAGGGTCAGTGGCACCTGGAGTGCTCAGCAGGTGCACAGCCAACGATGATGCGTCGTCCGGGCGGGCCGACTGGGAGCAATGTTTTTGCCTACTGAATTCTGCCTCAATATTGCCATGTGGCGTCGACTTGTGTTGCACAGGGTCAGTGGCACCTGGAGCGCTCAGCAGGTGAACAGCCAACGATGATGCGTCATCCGGGTGGGCCGCACTGGGGGCAATGTCTGTTGACTAGTGGATTCCTCCATTGACAGAAATGTGGCACGATTTGAATTGTGGGACCTGCTGACCGCAGTGTAGGACTTAGGCAGTATCCGGCACACACATGACTCCGTGTTGCTGTGCTGCTGGCTGCACTGGGGGCCTGTGTTGTGGAGTCTGGAGGTCATGGCAGCGGACTCGTGGCAGGGTGAGGTGCGCCGCCCTGGCAGACGCGTTGCCCATCATGGAAGAGAACCACGCCCAGAGCCCCGGCCTTTTTATCCGCACTCCTATGCTGGAGTGGCGTACGCCGGCCCAGCCTACTCTGCTTACGCTTACAGGGAGGGACGGCACAGCTACATGTCCAAGGTCTTCCCCACTGCCTGAGGTAACATGTTTGCGTCCACTGTCCACAACACTACAAACGCCAGCAGTATATGTCCACATGGACATGTCTGTGCTCTGCATTCTGAGGGCTGTCCAGCACATCACCGCCACACTTGGCATTGTGTACATTCTTCTTCATGGGTGACTTGCCTCCTTCACACATACTTGGTTCCCACCTCTCCCCACATTCTGCACTTGTGTAGCTGAGGGGCCATGCTGTTTTTGGAGGGTCCGCTGTCTTGTCCTATGCTGCCTCTGTGGTAGTCCGGGGGAGGTCTGGAGGGGGGGGGCTGGGAGTGGTGGCGGTGGGTGTTGTGGCCCTTTTGGGTCTCCGAGCTGCATGTTCATTGGCTCCATGGCATCTGTGGGTCTTCAGATGTGGCTCTGGGCTGGGCTCCCTTTCATACTGCAGGTAGTCGTCCTGCTTACCACCAGCAAAAGGCAGGTGTTAAATCCCTGCAGCTAACGCGCCTTATCGCCTGTTCTTGGTTCGCATCGCAGATCTGACTGGTCGTTGAGAATCACGCGAAGTGGTGTTTTCGTGTGTTTTTGCACGGGAACGCCTACTCTGCATATCATTAGCGTTAGTTGTCGCACTCATCCGTGGCGATGTTTTTTGCGTTAGCTATCACAGGAAAACTGGCGATGTCAGCAGTTTGCACCAGCTTGTGAATGGGGCGATAAATCTATCGCCACTTTTGCGGCGCTAAAGTGCCGATAAATCGGCGATAAGTCCTTGAGAATATGCCCCATAGTGTCTAAGAAGCACTCATTTTCTTGCACCACATACTGTTAGTTCCAAGAGAAACCATTGGCAGAGGGGCACCAACACGTGTTTGTGCAAGAACAGCTGTGCACCAAACAACTCAGTGAGCATTATGGAAATATAATTCAAGTATTCTAACTTTCACGCCAGTCATCCAACAGGAGAGTGTGAATGACACTGGAGATCCCCAACCTCATAGAAAGTATCGGGAGACACCTGAGGATAAGTGGTGTGAAGGCTCGCCAGCAGTTGCCTGGGTGATTGTTGGACAACTACATCTGATGTCCATCCGCACCACCCACAGAAATGGATGGAAGCTGCAAGCTGTGGACTTTGCTAAAGATGTCGAGTCAGGTCAAATCCCTCTAACTGCACATGTAATCACCAAAGCTACAAGACACAAGGACCTCCTTATATGAAAACAACTGCCCACTAAAGAGTATGCACTAACCATTCATCTCTCAACCCACTAAAGCTACAGCAAGTGCTCACTGGCTGCAGGCAATGGATTGTGAAGAGCTGTGCCTGTGCCACGCTAAGGTGAGTCTGTCACTGGCAGCCCAGTTTGGAGAGCTGCTCATGCAGAGGCTCAATGTGTGACTCTTTTCCTGGTGCAACCTGACCTGCGTCCCTTGTTGCGATCCACTGCAGAACATGAGTTCATTAAGACCAGAGGCACCCACTCTATGAATAGAATGAGTTGTGCCAGGCTGCTCCACTTCACGTGCTGCATGAAGCAGTGACCTTGTAGTGTATATGTCAGTTCACTTGGGCTCTGCATCTTTCACTCTGATTTTGCTGCTGAGGCGCGTATCTTTAGAGGTGGATTCTTTTGCCTGTCAGGCTCTGCCCCTTTGTAGGTGGAATCACACAGTAAAGAGGAAAAACACCATCAGTTATTATAACTTTTTTTTAAAAAACTTTTATTATTTTTATTATAGGTACAGCATATACATTTGACTTTGTTTGCAAGTCTATCGTAACGCAATCGACAGAAGGCATTGTTACATTTTCTTCATTTATCCAACATACACTCCCCTTCTCTGTCCCGCCCCCCTATCCACTCTGAAATATCTTACGTTTCAACTTGTGCCGTCCCCTATTCCTCCCCTTCTAGGAGCCCGTAGTGTCATATCCAGGGACTCCATATTTTTTTTAACTTCTTGGGGCATCCACGGTCTTTGTATGTTGTTTTTCCCCCCGCCATATATAAGTCCATCCCTCCTCTCCATTCATGTAGTGTGGGAGGTTTATTCATCCCCCAATGACGTGCCACGTCTCGTTTGGCCACTACTAGACCTAAATTTGCTAACAGTAACTTGGCTCTGGGGAAGTCTATTTCTGTGGGTACTCCCAGTATTACGAATGTTGGGTCCATGGGTATCGTTTCACTCAGTATTTCGCTAAGGTCTTTTGTTATGGTCTTCCAATAGTCTTGTATCTCTGAGCATTCCCATAGTGTATGCATAAAGGTAATGTCCTCATATTTGCATCAGTGGCACTTGGGTGTGTCAGCCCTTCCCATTTTATGTAAACGGGCCCTGTCATAATATGCCCTGTGTAGTATTTTAAATTGTATTAGGCGGAGGCGAGACTTGATGGCAACCTCACGTGGATGCATCAGCGCCGCCACCCAATCAAGATAATCCATGGTTCCCACCTCTACTTCTCACTTTGCCCTCAATTTTATCAGGTTGTCCGGCTTAATATTTATGAGAGTTTTATAGGTCCATGAGACAGCTTTTATCCCATGAGCAATCTCCCTTCTAGTGGAGCATATTCTGGGACATTCTCCATGTCTACCCCTTGGGTCCTCCAGGCATGGGCCACCTGTAGATATTTGTAGTGTTGGTTCTGGGGCAGCTCATATTCCTTCTGTAAAGTCGTGAAGTTAGAAAGTTCCTTACCCTCTATTATATCCCCTACTTTTGAGATGCCCAGCATATTCCACCTTCTGAAACCCTTTAATTTAGCAAATTCTCGCAGTCTCGCCCCTTCCCATAATGGTGTTTCTTTTGTTACTCTGTCGTTCCATCTCATCTGCCTTTCTGCCCTCTTCCATGCATTTATTGTGACTTGTATGACTGCCAGCAGTTGTTTAACGCCTTTACCACCACATAGGTAGTGGGTATGCGGGCGTATCTCAAATTGATTTTGTTCCAGCATGTATGTGGGCTGATCTCCCGGCATGTGTTCCCAGTCGTTGATGACAATTAAATGTGTCGCCCAGTAGTAAGCCCTAATGTCTGCAAGAGATATGCCCCCATTATATTGGTTTTGCTGCAAGGTAGTGAGTGCCACCCTTAGAGAACCGCCGTTCCATAGGAACGTTCTAAGTGTCCCATCTATCTTAGAGAAAACCTCTTCGGGGAAGGGGTGGTATGTATTTTGAAGTACATATAATAGTTATGACAGTGTTATCATTTTATACATTGCCGCCTTCCCGAGGAGTGTTAAGGGCAAGGCTTTCCATCTCTCGACATCTGTGTTAAATTCTGCAATGACTCTATATATGTTACGGCTAAGACTTTCTGAATTATTTGCCAAAACATACATACCCAAGTATTTTATCCCTTCCTTTCCCATCTTGAGTTGCCCGAGAGCGGCACTTGATTCAAAACCTTGAGTTGCCGGGTATAGACAGGATTTTTCCCAATTAATGTTATAACCAGCATGTTCCCCATACTTCTCAAATATGTCAAAGATGCATGGGAGGGTATCTCTGGGGTTAGTGACATAGACGAGGACATCATCCGCATATAGCGATATGCGTTCGTCTTCTGTCCTATGTGTATCTTCTCGAAAGCCAGATATACCTGAGGGTGTCCGAATTACACATGCCAGAGGCTCTACTACTAGTGCGCAGAGCAGCAGGGACAGGGGGCACCCCTGTCTGGTACCACGACCTATAGGGAACTCTCTTGACACTACCCCATTCACTCGCACACGGGCGACTGGATTTCCATACAGGAGATCAATCCATTTGCGAAATTTAGATCCAAATCCAAATTTCTGGAGTTTTTTTTTTTGTATTTTTCAAAAAACTTTATTGAAAATTAAGGCATGATACAGTTTCCAATTCCATTAAATAGCATGTCATCCATTACAAGCATACATATAATTGACCATTTCAGAGGCACCCTGAGCAATGCGCACTAAAGCATGCCACTGATGAGGGGAAATGTAGCCAGTTTGTAAGTGTGATGTATAAGTGATCTGTCGGTGTTAGGAATCAGTAGTGTCGGGCCATCTATTATAGCCTGGGAATCGGGGCGGAAGATCCATCAGAGGGATCTCCGGAGTTAGCTATTCGGTGCAAATAGGAGATGAAAGGACCCCATATATCGGGTGGTCTGTTAGCCTCGGGCATCAAGTCCCAGAATTCGCCTAAATGCGACTGGCAATGGGCAGTGTCAGCTATCCAGTGCTTGGCCTGCGGTGCCGGCCTGCGGCCCCAATGAATTGACAGTCGTCGCTTGGCCAGCATCAGTAACATCACGGTTAGTTTGCGGTTGGCGTCAGAAATATCTTTAACATGACCCAGAAGGCACAGGAGAGGGTCAGGGACTATGCGCTCCATAGTTATAGCACTGATTGTTTTGCACACCTCCAGCCAAAATTCAAAGACCTGGGGCATGACCAAGCCAGGTGCATGAAGTTCGCATCGGGAGATGAGCAGCGTGCACATCTGTTGCTATCCGTTGAACCCATCTTGTGCAGTGTGGTTGGAGTGTGGTAGAGTCGGTGCAAATATTTAAAGTGGATGAGTCATAGCCGGTAATTGGGGGAGAGAAGTTTGGTTTGGTTGCAGCAATATTGCCACTGCGCAAGTGAGAGACCATCAGCTAAGTTAGACCCCTGTGCGTTGCAGGCGCGCTCAGTGTCTATAGGGGAGACCGCCAGTGTAAGGGCATAAAGCCTTGTAACCAGTTTCCGTGGGGAAGTGGAAGAGTGAATGTACTCAAGAGCGGCATTAGGCTGGGGAGCGAGTGGAAATGCAGGATTAATTTTTTTACATGTGGCCCTTATCGGATAATAGAGCAATTTGTCAAGTGATGCTGCGCTTTTGGGGAGAGTGAGAAAGCTGTTATTGGGATAGAGGTCAGCATTAGTATGAATACCCAAATTTGCGACGCGGTGAGCCATGCCGGCTGTTTGCAGCGGAGGGAAGGAGGGAAGGAGGGGTTGTTAGTGAGCTGCATTGAAAGTGCAAATGGATCCTTATCACGAGTGCACCTGCGGAGCCCATCCCAGGCCCAGGGCACACATTCCACCGTGTCAATTTGGCCCCACAAGCAGTGCATAGTGAATTATGCCAGGCAAGAATGCGTAGGCCCACACCGGGTCGCGCCATGCCGCAGTCAGTGTAGCCGGGGGAGGTGAGGTGATGTGCCCCGGGCTCAGGCCGGTCAGACGCTGGTCAGGCGCCAGGCGATGTAGCGTGGGCACGCATGCAGAGAAAAGAAAAGCTGAAGGGGGGGAATGGCTCCCCAGGTGGGTCCACGCAGTCTGCAGGCGAGCGTGTGTGAGAGCAGGCACAGGCAGCTAGGAATGCAGCCTGGGGCGTCCACCCCCAAGACACCAGTATGTGATGGGTAGGCCGTGAAGGCCGCCAGGCCCAGCAACATGCAGCTCCAGCCCCGGGTGCAGACCAGAGAGGGCGAGCCATGAAGGGCCGGGGCGCCACGTCTGCCTCGATCCGCACCAGGAGCAAGGCAGGAGAGCAGGCTGGGCAGCCGGCAGGAGTGGCACCGGCGAATCTTGCGCTGCAGCCTTACTTGAGTGTCCCGGCAATGTTAGCCCTCCGCCGCCACCACAAATCAGTCCAGGTAGCCGTCAGTAGGGGTCTTCCCGCAGCCGCAGGATCCACGGGGCCAGAGTCCGCAGCCGAGCCGAGCCTCCAGGGAGCCAGGGTCTCCGCTCCACCCAGCTACCGCGGCACCCAGCGCGCGAGCAGGGGACAGGCCGGAACTAGCAGAGGGCCAGGTGCCGCCGGATCAGGCGCGGGCCCGCCAATGGAAGCTGTTGCTCAGGGCCAGGCACAGGTTTGCAGCAGGGCGTCGCTCCAGAAGCGGCCACGTGAAGGATCTCGCCGAACCTGGCAGGCCGAAGCAGGCAACTAGGCCGGGGCGAGCGCATGAGAGGCCGGCCAGCCCCTCACCCAGCAATGGCCCAGCCACAGGATTTCAGGTCCCTCGGAGCCGCAGCGGGGGTAGCCAGGAACAGGTGCAGTGATTTGGGGTTGGTTGCTTCCCTCGAATGGCGGATGATGGCGGATATTACTGGCTCGGCCGGCAGAGCTCGTTCAGTGCGCAGCCATCTTGCCGCTGGCGAGACCACGCCCCATTTCTGGAGTATTAATTTCAGGAAGGGCCAGTGATTATGACTGACACTTTGAACATAGACAGCCTGTCCTGTGTGCTAACCCAAATGTGAATAACCAATCATAAAAATTCATGGCTGGAAGCAGCTGACCCATTGTCCTGCCTACTCATGTTTTCCTATGGACTGACGATTCCTTCTAATAATGGCTAAGGATGTGACCCAAAGTCTATATCTGTGAGTGCAGTGTATAAATGTTGTTCCTCATTTCATAAGCTCTGGCATACAACTAAAATAGCTTTTATGCCAGACCAAAAAATAATAACATGCAGTTCAGCCACAAAGTGGTCAATGACAATTCTCAATATGCACACTTCCTAATTCACTATTTTTAATTGACTCTTACCCTTGCCTCTTTAGTGCTCTTAATATTAGTAATATAAGTTTATTGTAGTCATCAAAAATATTACAATAAAAGATATAAAACATCAAGATCAGTACAAGGATCCTGTGATCAGTAATAAAATCTTTAGATCAATGTAAAAATCAAGGCATATAAAAAGTGTTTACTTGTATCTGAACACAGATGGATACAATTCAGAGTATAGGCAATATATTTATATCACATAGTTGATGTTTTGTAGGCTTAGTCTAAAAATATTGGTTGGTCTTGTTTTCCCTTCATATTAAACCCTCTCCTACTTTCAGAGCCTCTTATTTATCCTCTGTCTCAAACCTCTCGAGGAACATTAAAAACACAGCAGTAGAAGCTGATTGTCCATTCCAGGTTCTTTCTGCAACCTTTGCTCGGGCTTTATGACAACCACCTCTCAAAGGACAGAAGAAGGGAACCTGCCTCTGATTCTTATGTGACTTGATCGGCAGTACCCCACAGCAGGGGCAGCTCCTCTGCTAAGGCGGAGGAACGTTGCCCCCCCCCCCTGCCAACACCAGTCGTGGCTCGTGTCGGGGAAAAGAGGGTGGTCGGGGTGGGGGGAGGAAACAGGGACGAGGGAGATAAATATAAAAAATAAAAAAGAACGTACCTGTAAACCCCTCCACCATCACGTCGCGCTTGTCTGCTTCTCTCCTCTTCCGAAGGCACAGGCTCCCAGCCATGAGAGCAGCTTCAGGATTGGCCTGAGCACCCTCGATTTGCGCTCCAGGACAGACTGGGAGTCTGTTCCTGCTCTCACCAACCCAGCAGCCATGTGCAGTGAGGGGAGTGCACATACCACTCCCTTCAGTGCCTGTCGTCACTGTGATCCCGCCCCCAAGACTCAGCACAAGGAAAATAAAACGGTAATAAAACGGTTTTTATAATTATTTTTCATGTTTTGGAGGGTGCTTATATTTTCCTAGTGCCGAGTGGTATGTGCACTCCCTTCACTGCACATGACGGTTTGGCCAGGTGTCTCAGGCCGGCCAAATCATCATGCGCAGTGAAAGTTCTCTCCAACCCAGCAATGCTGCTGGGTTGCAAAGAGCAGGCACAGACTCCCAGTCTGTCCCGGAGCGCAAATCGAGGGTGCTCAGGCCAATCCTGAAGCTGCTCTCATGCGTTAGAGAAGCTTCAGGAATGGCCGCAGGGCCGGCTGGAAGCCTGTGCCTTCGGAAGAGCAGAGGAGCAGATGAGCGCGACATGATAGTGGAGGGTAGCAGGTAAGTTATTTTTTATTTTTTATATTTATCTCCCTCGTCCCTCTTTCCTCCCCCCCCCACCCCGACCCCCTCACCCGCTTCTTTTCCCCAACACGAGCCGGAAGTGGCCCCCAGCCTTTCAGAGGTACAGGCTTTTCAGGAAGTCTTGCCTTCCTTCTAGGTTTATGTGGGGAACCCAGAGCCAGCCAACTAGAGGACTACACGAAACACAGGCATTTGCGCAATAGGTGTATCCTAATACATGAATTTTTTTAATTAAAGTCTTCTCACAAAGGATACGCCACAAAAATACAATGTGTCGGCACTTACTCGACCACCCAGAACCCTTCAGGTCTTTTCCTTCCACAGGGGCATGAAGTGCTGCTCAAATGCTACCGCAGAACACAATACGAAGAACCGCACATGCTATTGTCTGTACAGAATGTGGACATCTTGGGGCAGGGCTCACATTCAGGATGTGCATAGCAGGGGCATAGCTTTCAGTGGTGCAGCCGGTGTAGCGACATTAGGGCCAGAGGTCAAAGGGGACCAATGTGACCTGCAGGTCCCTTGGCCAGCTCATCGTTCTAAACTGGTGCCTGCATGGTGGGTGCTCCAAGGGCCAGGTGGGTAGTTTGGGCTATGGTCACTGAGAGCAGAACAGGCCTCAGAGAGGCACTGGCGTCCCAAAACGTGAATGAGTGCAGCACAGCTGGTAGCATCTAGAGGCTGCATACGTGGGTCGGTGCTTGGCTGGCCTGTGCCACACTTGGAAAGTTGCAAGGCTGACACTTCCACATCTCCACAGCAGGCTCGGCAGCTTCAAGCAGCGTCGGAGCCTGCTGCACAGACCCGGCCTGGAGACAGGACAGACAGCTGTCACAGGGCTCTATCTATCAATAGTGCAGCAGGTGTTACTGGGCTGCGGAGAGCTTATATATCCCCGATTAGTGCTAATTTTAGTCTTCTCCAGTCTGGGGATGGAGGACCGATACCTTTCCTTGCATCAGAGCCCATGGTGGGCAGCAGCAGATGTAGGCTAGATGAACACATAGGGGCCGATTCCGATCTCGGCCGGTAGTGCTCCGAATCGGATTCGGTTTTACCGGATCCGATCCGGAGCCCTATTTTCCGACCGAGTCGTACGCGCGTCCGGGCGAGCGAGTACGATGCGTATTCGCCGACCGACTCGTCCGGGCGACCCGACCGCTCCGACCGACTGGTTCCCGGATCGTACCGCTCCGACCGACTCGCTCGGACCCGATTCGCACCGCGCAATGGAGACGTTTTCCGGCCGGGTAAGTACGATGCGCACCTCGACCGCTCCGACCGACTCGCGCCGTCCGACTCGAACTCGCTGTCGGAGCCGTACTTTGGGGGTCCGTGTCGGACCCCCCTGTACGCGTACCCATGCGAGGCGCACACAGGGGGGACCCATGGGTCCCCCCTACCTGTGCGTGTACGCCGCGAAGCGCTTCGCGGCGTACTCGCTGTAGGGGGCGCCCTTGTCCGCCTCGCACCCATTGAGGCAATGGGAGCCCGCGTACGCGTTGTACGACCGGCTCCCATTGAGTTCAATGGGAGTCCGACCGACTCGTGTCCGGTGGCATACGAATGCATCGGACTCGTTTGGTCGGACTGCACGGGTCCGATTCGGTCGGAAATCTCTCCGAGGCCGGCTCGGTCGGAGAAATTACCGACACGAATCGGAATCGGCCCCATAGTAGGAAGCTGTCACCTCAGCCTATCTAAATATGAAGTACGGATAATGTATTGCAGTCAAGGTAGTAAAAACAAGCTGTTTATGTAACTTTTTATAGATGTCTTACGTTTATGTGTTTCTGTGGTTTATGTCACTGAGGTAGCATCCGTTAAATGGGACCTTTATTGCAAAAAGCAACAGGCAATCAAGGTTTTAGGAGCAATATTTATGATAACGAGTTCTATGATCAAAAATCCTGATAGGGTCAGTCACTTTTCAAATAAACCTGCTCCATTTTTATCTACAGCCCAAACACTGCTTTGTGTGTAGTGTGAAGGCAGGATTTACGATGCAATAACTGATGCCATTTTACAGGGAAGGGCACGTAAAGCATTTAACTTAAGTCATTTTGTATAAATGCAAGGATAATTATGATTGCCGCAGGGTTCACAATTTTCTCATCTAACGATTCCGTTCAATAATTTATGGGCCGAAGATATTGAATGAAGAAATGCGTTCACAATTAAAATCACGGGTAGTGTGTGAAGTTCAACATTACATAGAAGGCTAATATCAATGAATCGGACTAACGTCGTCAGAATGAAAACGGCACCACAATCACTTTATTGTGTGCATTTATTTTCTTAGGTGATTTTGTATGCACTAGTATTGAGCATTTTTTTTGTGTCGCGATTGATGCAGTGACGACTTCCCAATGTACGCAGAGCGGCGCAATCAGCTTTTTTCACCATATCATTTTTTAAAGATTTACAGACTATAAAGAATCCTAGGATTTACAGGTAGTGATCAGTCATGCATAGCCAGTGCTTGATTTGTAAAAGATAAGTGCAGGGGCACACGGTTTTGCACAAAAACATGCTGCAGGACTTATTGAATGGTGGCGTGCCAAATGCCCAGCATGCATAGTCTTGATTCCTCCTCATGCCTGTACAATCCACCATCAGACACTCCCTGCCCTCTTATCTCACTCCTGTAGGTTGTTTTTCATACCTCCTTTCCCCATTTGTCAAGTTTTTTCCTCCTTTCTCTTCCTCCTTCTATACCCCTTGCGTGCCTTTCTCCCTCTTGCTCTAGGTGAAAGTGCTGATCAAGTTAAGCATTGTGTACAGCCCACCAGATCTCAACCAAAGTGCTGGGGGATCTAATGGTGAAACTTTATTCCAACCTCAATTATTGGCCTGACTGCCTGAATCAAGTGGAGGAGTATCCCAATCATCCAGAAGTCGCTCCACATTTGCTACAAAATTTAATGTTGTTTATTTTAGTTTTAAATCTGTTTCATTGTTTTTAATCAGGGTACAATACAACAACATAACACATACATCCAATGGCCGGTGGGGGACAATAGGAAATAGATGACAACAACAGATGGCAGGTGGATGACGGGAAGTTTAAGAGTTGAGGAGGGAATAAGAAGGTGTTCAAGGAGAGGAGACTGGGTGCTCGACAGGTCCTGAAGTGTAATGTTTAGAACACCTAAGTCCCATGCAGGAGGGGGTTATCAGAGAGGGTCACCCTGATGTTTCAGTCAGTAGTATGATTCGTCTGTGTGAAGTGGAGTATGCAGAGATAGGCTGGACAGGTCAGTTCCTTGCACTCATTAGATAGAAACTTATCCTGGGCCACTACGTTTTGCCAAACTGTGGCACCGTACAAGCCACTACTGCCATCCGTTTCTCCATTCCCAGAAGTTCCCATAAATTGTGGAGCCAGTCTAGTTGTGTCGGAACTGTGTCAGTGCCCCTGTTTAGCTGCACCAAGGGTTAGAGTGAAGGCCCACCTGGGCCGATTTCAGAGGATAGGTTAATGCATTTGTGAGGCCTAGCAGAATATAACTAGGGAACCTGGGCAGCTCAGTGTCATTTAGAAACTGTTGTATCTTGGGACAGTGCCAGAGTAGATGTGTCAACGTTCCAGGTTGGCCACACAGCTTCCAGCAATTGCCATCCCCACCCAGTCTCCATTTGGCCATCCTAACTGGTGTCTAATACCAGAAATGCTCTATTTTGAGCAATATTTCTTTGCCAGAGGTGCAACAAGCCGAGGCATGAGCTCCGTGATGATTGTCATGCCATTTTCTCGGGGTAAATGTGCGTTCAAATTCGAGCTCCCATCGCTGCTGTGCCGGTGTTTTGGCGTTGGTTACTGGTGTGAGGAGGAATGCATAGATGTCCGAAAGAATATATTTGGAGGAGTAGCATGTAAGAAGTCATTTTTCAAATGGAGTGAGGGTTCGACTGGCACGGGGGTGAATGTGAGGTTGCATAACCCAGTGGCGAATGGTGATGTATTGCCAGTATGCAGTGGAAAGAATGTTAGAGTGGAGTCGTGCAAAGTCCATGATCCCATCCAAGCCAAAGAAGTCCCCCACTATCTAGCAGTTAGCCTCTTGCCAGCATAGAAAGGTGGACCCTTGTAGTGCTGGCGGGAAGTCTGTGTTCCGTATCAGCGGTGCCTGGGGTGAAATACAGGAAGAATGGTGTTGTGTTTCCTATACTTTGTCCCTACCCCCATTGTTGCTCGAGTGACAGATGATACATAAACTACTGGTGAGCGATAGGTTCTGGGGAGCCATGGCATCTTCCATATGTGGATTCCAGCAACAGCTTGGTCTATGAAGCACCAGTGCTTCTCTTTACTACCATTTCACCAGGCACCTAAGCTGAGCCGCTAGATAATATCGCACTAAATGAGGTATGCCTAGTCCCCCCTCTGCCTGATTCAGGTAAGCCTGTATTTTTGCCATAAAGGCCTTATTCCATGCCCAGATAAAGATGTTGTTTATTTTAAGAGTCTTGTACACCATCTAAAATATCCAGTTTTTTTCCAATTGCATTTTTAGTGATCCAAAGTAAAAATCCAGTCCAATTCAATTGATGACAGCGCTTTCCTCAAGAATATGTTTAGCCAGCCAACACGTGTTTCATGAACAGGGCTGGTAACTGTTCAAATGTGGTAAGAAGTTCTGATGTCCTGCTAACTTACCTAAACATTGGTTTAGGGATATTAATAATTGCATTCAGGAACAAAATCCAGCTAATTTCGCAGAGATTGTGGTCATTGATGTATGTTGACTCCTACTAGGGTATGATCACATGATTATATTACTTTAGTAATTAAACTGAAAACCAAACACTGTGTGAATTAGCCTAATACTTAAGGCCTCATTCTAAGGCCCCTGTATATTTCAATTTAATGGCAAACAGAAATTTGAGCCTGAACTGCAATTCCAAGAATTTTAGTATCAGGCCAATGGGTTTTTCCATGCATGATTTTCACCAGGAGTTATGTTATGTTAGGCTTTGTTATGCTATGCCATGGTATGTAGATTTGTAAAGTGCAGTATCACTCTGGAGGGTATCCTGGCTCTGAGCAGATGTGAGTTTAGTCAAACCTAGAACCTAATGGGACTACTTGAAATGCTAGATCTTCAGCTTCTTGTGGAATTAAAGAAGTGAGGAAGAGGCTCTTAAACTCCCTCATTCTGAGTTTCAAATGTCAGATAAGAGGAACAACATGCATTATTGCTGTGTTTTACCCATTGTGATAATTGGAACTCGTAATTATGTAATTATTACAGCACCTGATAAATACTGAACCCCACAGTATTGGTATTTAACAGTTGGGGTATACCCACGCATAAATCAGTGGCAACCTGTAATAAGGCCCTTAGTCTGTTTTGGAATATAGTTGCTATCATGTGTTGCCTAGAATTCTGCAAAGATGTGTGCGATTTCTGGCTTGGCAGTGCACATTCCATGTCCATTGAATATGTTTCTTATTTCCCATATACTCATTTCCTTTGAATTCCATACTACTGCCTCTTTTACATGTATAGTAGGCCAGTGTTTAAATATGTGGTGCATTATGAAGGTATGCTTGTCGTTTGTCACATCCGAGAGGTTTGCAGGTGAGATCTGAGTGTATTTTGGCATGAACAGTATTAAACTCACATTTAGTCAATGTAGTTAAATTTGAGTCAAAGAAACTGTATGAGGAAATATCAACCAGAAGAGCATTCTGGTACAAAGATATAATTGGCAAAATAATGACAACCAAAACAATGATTTTACATACATATAGGTAAGGTACAAGAACACTGACTACAAAAATATTGTGGACCAAAATATCCATATTGCATTTGTAAAGTGTATGTATTGAAATGTAATTAACATAATTGTAATTTTAAAAAAGATAGTCATTTTGAAAAAAAATACTTTAAAAAAACATACTATAAAACATTATATATACAATAATTGTTTAACTAAAAAAATATGAACATAAAAACATGTAACTTTAAAAGTAATCTTAACGATTGTACATACATTTAATGTAGAGTACAAGAAAATCGACTACAAAAAATATTGTGTACCAAAATATCAAAATTGCATTAGTAAAGAGTATGTATTTGAATGTAATTAACATAATTTTAATTTAAAATAGGTTTTTATTATATAAAGATGCTATAAAATAATATATAAACAATAATTGTCTAACTTAAAAAAAAAATATATAAACATGTGACTTGAAAATATTTTAAACGATTAATATGAAGCAAATTTTGATATTAAATTATACATTTAAATGCATAATGTGTAAATAGAAAACAAAATAATGTATATTATGTAATAAAACATAGTGTAAACATGTACAATTATTATAAATGTTATTAACATATTTCATATTTATTAATCCATTAAATACATGTCTTCTAAATAAGTAACACAACGAATATGGTTAAGTACAAAGACACCTAACAAAAATAGGAAAACAATAAAGGAAGTACATACATAGAGGCAGATTTACTATCCCAATTCTGGTTTAACAAACATTGTGGAAAGTCCATACATGGGTGGGGGAGGAGGTTACCTGTTTTACCTTCAGTACAACAAACACAGGGAAAAGTGCATACGTGGGTGGGTCCAATTTACTATTCCAACTCCTGCATAGATTTGGAGGGGTAAGATTTACTATTCTAGTTGATTTTGGACTGACATTGGGGAAAGGGCATACATAGGGGAGGAGAGGGGCATACTTACAGTTCTAATTCCACACATTGGGAAATCTGCATACAGTGGGAGTGAGTGGATTTACTATTACAGCTCCATTTGAAGAACCATTAAGGAAGCGTGTGCATGGAGGAAGGGGAGAACAAATGCACAATTCCAACACCAAATGTGCATACTTTGAGGGAGTCCAAAGTACTTGTCAACTCCAGTTTACTGAACATTTGGAAAAGTGAATATAATTGATTGGTCAGATTCACTACATCATAATAATAAAAGTGGCCATTAAAATTATTTAAGTAATGATATTAAAAAATTGAATACTGGAAATAAATTTAACATTTATTTTTTAAAAGTTGAACATTTAACATAATTGTGAAAGGGATGAGATACTGGGAGTACCTTCCCTCCACAATAATGTAGAGCCACTGCCGCAGACTTATAATGTCCAGCAGTCGGTGAACCCATCACTGACAACTATAGAAGTCAACCAGCCCTCAGCTAGGAACGGCCATTGGCCTTTAGATAAGGACCCCGGAAACCCTAGCAAGCCGTAAAATGACTCACCGAAGCTCCAAATACTATCCTGGAACGTTGCAGGACTCCGCTCCAAAGTAGACAACCCGGAGTGGGGTGCCTTTACCCGAGATAATGACATCTGCATGTTCCAGAAAACCTGGGCCAGGGAGGACATACAAAGACTTGGCTATGCAACTTTTAATTCACCAGCCACATCTGGGGGGAAGGGTAGACCATCTGGGGTTCTAAGTACTTGGATTGCAACCCATCTGGGTTGCTCAGTGAAGCAGGTGGAGACTTCTTCAAGTGACATCCTCTGTGTTATTATGAGTTTCCCATCTAGAACTAGGATAGTGCTTATCAATGCCTACTCACGGCCAGTAGGGTATGGTCAAGAGTCTCCCACCCTTGCCAAATTATCGTCATTTCTACCCACAGTCATCGACAATGACATAGTGATCCTAGCTGGCGATCTAAATTGTCAGTACGAACCATTGAAGGACATGGAGGCAGGTGACCCAAATGAGGAGGACCTACACTGGGCTATTCCAATGGCCAATGCCCCGCCAACTCGGGCCTGGACACCATTAGTCATACAGATGAACACCCTTGCCTTGAATCATTCGCTTAGGGCGTGCAATGGGCGCTCCAAATCTGACTGTCCAGCTAATTTTACTTATAACAGACCGGGCTGCCCCTCGATCATAGACTATATTCTGGTGAACACTAATTCTTGGCACCGGATGATTGATTTTAAGATTGCCCCCAGATATGACAGTGATCATAATGCCCTGATTTTAGAATTGGACTCTCCATATACCGTGGATGTCCTAAACGGCCTAACCTTCGAAAACACTAGGGCCCACCCTAACTGGCTGTAGGAGGAGATTAAGATGGGGTACCCTATGCGAATCTCAAGATAGACTGGCGTCGCTTTATCAAACAATCATACCATATCTGGAGGTTGCAAATCAATTGAGTGAGCTTGGTGACTCTACTCGTCCACTCTGTGAAATTGCAGAAAACCACCAAGGCCTAATGGCGGCCCTGGCTGATAGCTTTTCCTATGTACCACGACCAAAGGAAGGCAGTGCACCCAGACACCCCTGGTATAATGGCAATTGGCGAAAGGCTAAGAAAACCCTGCTCTCAGCTATAAAATCTAATGACAAGCTGGTAATAAAGGCTAATAGGCTATCTTACAAAAACACAATTAAGCTAGCTAAAAAAGACTGGGAAGAAGAAAGGTGGGAGAGCCTGAGGCATGCCTTAAATAGTAGGGACATGAGGACCTTCTGGAAAATAATAAGTACAGACTCCAAAGAGGACAAACAAGCATTCGAACCAAATTTAGGGGCCGAGGTTTGGAGGGCTCACTTCCAGTCACTTTATTCGAAGGTGGAGGGCGATTCAGGGCAAATAGCAACTCATTGTCCCCAGCCACACCCAGCCCGTCAGGATACCCCCGTAATTTCCCTAAAAGAGGTAACGGCTGCAATTGTCCGAGTAATACCCGCAAAGGCTCCGGGCTTAGATAAGATCCCTGGAGATCTTTATCGCACTGAACCTAGCGTTTGGGCTCCGTACCTATGGAGCGTATTCAACGCTATTCTTCAGGGAATGGAGATTCCTATAACCTGGTTAGGGGCGGAAATCATCCCGATCTTTAAGAAGGGTTCACCCCTCCATCCTGCGAATTATCAACCCATTAGCCTTATCGATGTCGCACAAAAAATCTTTGGTCGAGTGCTTCTGGACCAATTACAGAACTGGATGGAGGAATTTTCCATTCTTAGTCCTTACCAGGCCGGTTTCAGAACAAAAATGTCCACAATCGATCAAGTCTTCAGGTTACAACTACTGCACTGGAAATCAGTAATCCTGGAGGGTGGCAGTCTCTACATGATCTTTGTGGACTTAAAATCGGCTTTCGATTTAGTTCCCGGGGAGAAACTCTGGGCTATTTTATTAGACTTGGGAGCACCCCCGTATTTATGCCACATCCTAAAAAGATTACATGACCATAATTTCGCTCAAATTAGATATGGGAAAAACGGGGACCTCACCGATCGTATACCTATAGAGAGAGGTGTACGGCAAGGGTGCGTTCTGGCTCCGACCCTCTTTTGTATCTTCATCAATGGCTTAGTAGGAGCCCTGACAGCAGGAGGGGACATAGATGCTCCTAAGTTAGCGGGCCGCAAGGTACCTGCCTTGATGTTCGCAGATGATACCCTCCTGTGTCGAGGTCACCGATGGGTATACAAAGGGTTTTAGACATCTTTTACTTATTTTGCAAGAATAGGGGCTTGGAAATTAATACCCAGAAAACAAAATACATGGTTTTCAATGCAGGGTGCTCAACACGACCCAATCCACAATTAGCTGGGGAATCCCTAGAGAAAGTCCCTGTATGTGAGTATTTGGGATTGTCCCTTAATGAGAAAATGGAGTGGGGCGTTCAAATCAAGAAGGCTTGTCTTAAACTTGCTCAAACAACAGGGGGGCTAGCGAAACAGCAGAGGAAGTGTGTACATAAGTTCCTGGGGCCGGTGCTGGAAATATATAAGGCGCAAGCCAGAGGAGCTGCCCTATATGGGGCAGAACTATGGGGTCATCGGTCACCTGAACAACTTGTTAAGACTGAAAACTTATTTCTTAGACAACTTTTGGGACTTCCCAAAAGTACACCACTAACCCCGCTCCGAATGGATCTTGGAGTTAGCCCAATGGCACTGGAGGTTGCCCTCAGACCTCTGCTATACTGGCGCCGCTTATGGAGCACCCCAGAATTATCTATGTACAGAGAGGAACTGAGGGAAGTGGCAAACCTCAATGGTGCAAGTAAAATATCTTGGCTCACTTACATCAAGAATTCCTTGCTATCCACTGGAATGGGAGATTTGTGGGATAGTGCTGAAGATAGATGCCCGTTAACACCTAGGAAGGCTTTGATTAAGAATTTTAAGGACTACAATCTCAATCTACTACTGAGGGGCCCCAGTACAGGCACACTTACAATATCCTTCCTAGAAGTCAAACTGCAATATAGTTTAGAATCTAGCATAGATGATATACAGCCTTCTCTTGCCAAAAACTCTATTTGCAGTTTAGGCGCGGTGCACTTCCCTTATGTGCTGCTACTCACAAATGGGGGGCAGTTCCACTAAAGATTGTCCGACCTGCAAAAATTGTACGGAGACAGACCTACATGTACTGTTTTTTTGCCCAACATATAAGGTAATAAGACATCGCTGGCTACGACAGTTATGTAGGAACCTTGAAACCTCCCATTGCTTACAGGCCTATAGGATCCTAAAATATGATAGCAGTATGCCAATTGTTTTTTCAGTGTCCCGTTATCTGTTTTCAATGTGGTGTGTACGCCGAGCAGTTTTAAAGAAAGAGCAAGTCCAAACTATCCACCCTATGTCTCCACCATGACCCGGGACTCTGCTTTTTAACTCCGCCTTTTAACTTATGAACTTGCATTACATGTCTGAGATACTCGGAGCCTTCTTAGGATATTTACTATACCTTCTAATCTTTTTAATGATCAAACCTTTTAACGTGTACGCATAATTGTTATACTGAAATAGCTGTATTGATTGTACTGTATTTTTATATGTTTTCCCTGTGCTTTTATGGCCTTATCAGGCCGAAATAAAGTATCTCTTGACTTGATAATTGTTAAAAATTAAATTTGTTAAAACATTTTTCAATAAACAAAATCCCTCAAACACACAGAAAACACACCAAAAAGTTGTTCTCAAATTTTGCATAATTTACATATCTATCTATCTATCTATCTATCTATCTATCTATCTATCTATCTATATCTAATCTTTGTACACATACATGTATATATTTATAAATATATATATATATATATATACATATACATATATATATATATATATATATATATATATGTATATATTTATTTATATATATATAAATGTATGTGTACAAAGATTAAAAAACTATCTTGCCACACAGTAGACCCCGCATCCTGAAATTAAAATGTAATGGATAATTTACATTAAACATTTAAACAAAAAATAACAATGTAAGTTATACAACAATTAACATATTAAATTAACATAAAGTAACATATCATTTAACAAAATATCTATCTAATCCTCCAGCATAATCCACAACCTGAAAATAAAATGGAATACATAATTAAAAAATTATTATACATAAAAAAAATCATTTTATAAAATAATTAACATAATAATCAGTTAATATGACTTAATATTTAACTTAAACAACAGTCCCTACCGAATCCCTCAATGCATCCAGCAGCCCAAAAATACATTATCTAACATATTTTTTCAAAAATAATCAAATGAATTTCACAAAAATATACAGGTTAAAATAAAAATATAATACAAGTAAATTAGAAAATATAATGAAGTATGATACAAAAGTAACAATATTCGATAATATAGTGAAACATTAATAAACAATGTATTCAACTTCAATATTTTGTCCATGATATATTGTAGTCACAATATTTTCATCAGGGTTTTATGGTCAGAGGATATTTTGTCATGGGGATTTAGGTGGAATACACTTAAAGGATTAACACCTGTGGTTAATTTGTGCTGGTGGTTGCTGGTGAACACCACCGGCAGCTCTTTTTGGGGATTAGGACCCTTTGGCCCTTCTGCCTTGGCATGGTCCCAGTCACATATTTCTTTTTTTATGTATTATTTCATGCATAGGTAATCAAAACCATTACATGTTTTAATAGAGACATATACAGAAATTTACAGCTTAGTTTAAGACCATGAAAGTTTATATGTAAGTAATTGATTTGTTACTTATGATTATGAATGAAGAACAGAAATACATTGTTAATATCAAGCTAATATCCATTCTGTTTTTTCTCTATTAGGTACATACATTTAACAAAGCAAAGATTTAAATGTGTGTTGTTGCTGTCTAAACATTCAATCATGGCTTCTACAAGTTTGAATGCCATTTGGTTAAACATCTGTCTCAGCAATAGTTTCCTCTAATTTATTAGAGCATAGGCAGACAACATGAATGTTAGTCGTGATAGATTTATTACACAGTCTACCACTGTTGGTGGCCCTCCAAATCTGTATTCTGTGAGTTTGAATTTCATTCATTTTGAGAAACATATGCTGAAATACAATTGCCTTTTGCAGGAATGGTAACTGTTCAGAATCATCCAAATGTGTGAACGCTTTGAGGGATCATTTTTATCTTGATGGCAAGATAGAGAAGGCATGTTTTTGTTTAGATGGCTTTTTAACTCATGAAATGCAAGTGGAGCAGTCCAAAGCTCTGTTATTTCCAAGTTTTTGAAAGATGCTTTCAAAAATAATTTGGGTCTGGGCTTTTTCTTCTAAACTCATGATTTCCAACCAAATCAAATGGTCTATAGTATCTTCTTTTGATTTCCTGAGTTTGAAGCACATTCTTATATAAGCCCCTTGTGCTTGCTATTGTTTGTTTTATCAAACCAAATTCCAGGCAAATTTCTAAGTAAAACTTGTGTGTCTGTATACATTGGCAATGACTGTGTCCTAAAGTTTTGCTTCTCTTTGGTATACTGCTGTCCTGCCACATGAAATAGTTTGAAGTAACTTTGCACTTATTATTGTCCAAATAAGCACAAGGGATGGACCTCACAGATTTTTGTAAAGGGGGAAAAAGTCTTCCTAAGGTCACAGACTTTGGATTTCACTAACTGTTTATGTGGTTGAAAAGTGCCACGATTATCAAATAGTACTCCAAATATTTATTATCCTATTCTTGTGCTATGATTTTTTCACACAGGTACCAAGTCTCTTCTTTCTTTAACTTTGTACCAAAGATGACTACTTTTGTTCTGCTTAGGTTAATTTCTATATTGTTGGTTAAATAGTAATTGTATAACTTGCTAGTTAATCTCTGCAGACCAATTTTTGTTTCGCTCAATAACAGAATATGTATAATCGACTCAATAGCAGCTTCCTACCAAACTTAAGATGGTAAGTATTCACCTTGTCCACGTCCATCAGTAGGTCCGCTAGGTACAGATTGAACAATAACGATGCGAAGATGCCTTTCTGTTTTGCGCTACCCTTTTAGAAATGTTTCGCAATACTGATGCCAATTGACAATTTTGACTTGGATTCAAATGTTAATAGAGATTAATAAGATTTCCATCAGCAAGTTGGATGGTATTCCCCAAAGGGAAAGTTTTACCCATAGGCCTTCACTATGGACCCTGTTAAATGCAGACTAATATATTAAGGAATGGCTAGTGTAGGTTTTATCCATGATTAACAACAGAGCAATGGGATTTGAAATAGTTCCCATATCTTGGCACAAGCTTGTTTAGTGAATCAGTATTAGGTTCTGGTCTGTTGCCCAGGATTCCAGGCCTTGAAGCAATAAGCCTGAAAAACATTTTACTTCTATAGCTAGAAGGTTGATTAGTCTATAGTTTTCCAGGTTTTTATTTTTTACCCCATTTCGAAGTGGAGTGAACATTGCCCCCTTCAGGTGTCTGGCACTTACTTTGCAGGCTGTGGTTGTACAAAGGAATTCGTTTTCTTGACCAGAACTCTAAGTTTGATTTAAATAAGGCCAGAGGAAGACCATTTTGTCCTGGGGCTCCATCTGAGCAACCTTTTGAGATTCATTCTTTTAAGTGTGTGAAGTTACTGACTTGTAAGTTATTTCATCAGCGAAGTCCCCAGAAGTACTCAGAGCTTGATGTATTATGTTGAGCATGGGGCTTTTATCCCCCAGAGAGCACGCTGAACCGAAGATCCCTGATCACAGTATTGCATCTGTAAAAATCGATTACACTTTGAATTCTTATCCCTGCTTCCGAACAAAAATTAAGCCCAGAATTGATCATAATTGTGTTTTCTAATTCTATTTTTGTCTTACCTTTTTTACTTGAAAAACATCCAAAGGATTCCTCTTGAGGTTTCTTAGTTCCTGGTTCACTACTTCTTTCCTGATCAAAGTTAATGAGTAATCCAGTTTCTTCTGATCTTAATAGACCCATTGGGAAAACCTTTTAGTATTAGAGTTTGCAAACTGCATTAGAAGTTTTCAATGAATTACTCCCACTTTTGTGTGAGGTTATTGTCATTTTTGATCCAATTTTGTAGTAGAACCTCACAACTGTTGAAGGTGACTTGAGCCAATGATTTACTCCATTTTAATTTCTTTTGATTCTTGGAAGGAGGCTGGGCAAAACAAGTTTTTAATTTAAGAACTTGTGGGAAGTGATCTCTGATCAATTTTGAAGCGTGCAATGCAGTTGAGTAATGTTAGGGTTGCCACAGTGTAATCTTAAATAGTTTTACTTTTTACAGAAATGTGTGTGCATGCAAGAGGTTGGTCCTTGCAGAATCTTCAATTGAGGGATCTTAAACCCGCCTAATTGTATAGGGTTAAGATATTCTATCCCATTTTATCACATTTCCAGCAAAGTGATGAAACCTGATCTTGACTATTCCAAATAATATCTTTATGAGAAATATACTCATGCTATGTGGAGATCAAAGTAAAGTCCCCTGCTAATAGCAAGAGTGTGTCATTATAGTGTTGTTTTAATTCAATGATCAGGGTGCTTAATTTTATCACTGTTTGACACTTCTCTGTAGCTTAAATGTTTACTATAATTAAGGTTATGTGTTGGATGGGGGACCAGTTTTAATTTTGTTTACTGATAAGGCCCAAGGTTAATTTATTTTGATTAAGGTGATATTCAACTGTATGTCTTAATAGACGTATATTGCAAGCTCTCATTTCGGTTGACCTTAAGTTTCTCCCGTATTTACACAGGAGTTGAATTCAATGCACCTGATTAGTAGTATGGGTTGCAGACTCAATGACTCCTGCAGAATAATAATGTGGATTTTCTTCCAGTAGGTGATCACTTCCTGATCTTGAATAGTTTTTGTTAGGCTTCCTATGTTCCATAAGCTTAGGCATAAAACACCGGACGTTACGTTTCCACATTGGAAGCTAGAAAACCAATCTGTTATTCATGTTATTGATATATTTTTTGTGATGTTGGAAGCCAGCTTGAATCTTCTAAATGTCTAGCTTTAATCATCTATTGTATTTGCTAGAAATTGGGGTTTCTGGTTGGCAGAGGAATGCACTCTGCCCAAGCAGGAACCATAATCCTAGTCAGGGTAAGTCACAACACACTAAATTATTCTGTGCTCAGCCTCTAGTAGCTTGGCACAGAGCATTCAGGCTAAACTTAAGTGGCAATGTGTGAAGTATTTGTGCAACACTGCATAAAACAACACAGTGAAAACAACACAAAAAGACTCCACATCAGGTTAGAAGAAAAGATTATGATTTGCAAAATAAAACAAGATAAAAACGTCAAAAATCCATCGTGTTGAAATAGAGATGGGGGGCGTGGCCAAGCAGGCTACGATGGCAGACGTGTCCTGCTGAGGCTCCGCGATCGGGCCAGCATATTGCCCGTTTCCAGGCGTCGCTCCAGATGACTGAGACACCATCCAGGTGTCGGAATACATACCGCTTCCAACGGTACCCTCACTTCTCCACAATTGGGTGTACTTTCGGCAGAAACTCGAGAATACTGGACCCAGGCTCTCGGCGGCAAGATGGTGCCCGCCCGTCCCTGACTGAGGGCCCAGGGAAACCGGACCTGTGCCGCGAGGCGCTCGTCTGAAGACGGGCGCGGCAAACCAACCAAGGCTGTAGCGGAGGTGAGGGGACATCCCGGCAGTGCAGAGAATTGGCGATAGCCCCGGACACACGCCGAGAGGCGGCCATAGACGGCGGCGACGGGTGACGGCCCGCCATTTTAGCTGGTGCAGCCCTTCTGGGACAGCTCCCCGTAACCGCGATCCCATCGTGGGGGGCTGGAGGCGATAACCCCTACTATCAGTGGCGCGGGTACAAAGGACCGATTGCCACCCCCAGCCCAGCAGTCAATTCCAGAACAGCCCTCGGTCGGTGCCGCCTGACCTCAAAATGGCGCCTGAGGCCCGCAGCGGATGGCGGGACTGAAATCGAGTCTCTGGAGACCCTTGCGGACACACACCGATGGCGGGACAGAGGTGAGCAACGGTCCCCCCCGGAGAGGCAATATAACTGAGCTTCCCCTTCCCATTGCTGCAGGAACTTGACACACCCGATCTGGAGGCTGCCTGACCTTAACATGGCGGCACAGTAATCTTTGCTGACCCTGCATCAGTCAGCATACTACGGTAACAGAGAGGCGCGCGACCTGGCTGCCAGATCACCTACGACCTCCGCAAGGACCTCTTCTCTACAGCAACACGCAAATCGCGTCTTGCCTCTCCTGGCAGTGCCCACCCTCTCCCACAACTGCAGGGAGGTGAACTGAGCATTGGAGCAACCGGAGCGGAGGTTTCCCCCCCCGACCAGGCGCCCACTGAGCTGCTTCACACCTCC
This sequence comes from Calotriton arnoldi, assembly GCA_963921515.1. NCBI lineage: Eukaryota > Metazoa > Chordata > Amphibia > Caudata > Salamandridae > Calotriton > Calotriton arnoldi. Next base: position 708,156 of record CAWUFW010009135.1, read on the forward strand.
CCCCTTACCCGGTGGGTGCCGGTCCTCGATCGGGACCACCTAGCCCGGCATTGGGACATTTTCTCAGCGAGCCACACACTTCGCAACCCTTGGCAACGCTTGCTACGCACGCAGCCTCCTCAGCCACCGCCATGGGGAAACCGAAAGCATCACAGCATACCACAGTGCCCGAGACTGCCCCAGAAAACATGCTAAATACCCGGTCATGGACCACCACTACTTCGCCTCAGTCTGAACCATCAATTTCGGACAAACTGGATCAGGTATTGGCAGCCATCGAACTCTCCAGGATATCCATGGAGGAACGACTTGGCAACCTTGCGACAGATATCAGCCTTATCCGAGACGACCATCGCAAATTGGCTGACAAAGTGAAGGAAGGGGAAAAGACGCTAGCCGACCTGCAACCCACCGTCAAGGCACACCAGAAGATGCTACAAGATGTCCTGAGCCGCCTAACCACCATGAAAGAACGCACAGACGATTTAGAAGGGCGCTCGAGACGCTGCAACATCCGCGTACTGGGTCTCCCGGAGGGAATTGAGGGCTCGAACCCGCTGGAATACCTAGAAGCGTGGGTGAAATCCTTCACCCCTGTGACTAACCGGACAGCATTCTTCTCCATTGAACGCGCCCACAGGGTCCCGGCCCGCAAACCTCCGCCAGGAGCCGCCCCCAGACCGATGCTGGCGAAATTCCTACATTTTCGAGACCGGAACGCGGTACTGCAAGCAGCCAGACTAGCAAGCCCCTTGCAAGTAGAGAATAAACAGATAATGATATTCCCTGATTACGCACGAGCGGTGCAACAACAAAGGTCATCGTTTTTGGATGTAAAACGTCGATTGCGGGTGAACAATATACAATACTCTCTGCTCTTCCCAGCTCGCCTCAAAGTCCTCTATAATGGCTCCGCTATCTTTTTCACAACCGCCGAAGAAGCGCATGAATGGGCGGATCACCACTGCACGCAGCAATCCAGAGCTGAGACCGCACGAGTCTCCACTCTCAAAACGCCGCGCACCAGGAGATGCAACCCGAAACAACAACGCGGCGGGGCAAATAAAGTGGCTGGGACATACACCCAAGACTCTCCCGACTTAGAACAAATCATGAAGGAACGACGGGAGGTCCTACAGGCGGTGATCGACCTACAGACCTCCCCCCTCGCGGAGGACACAGATTGACCCCCACACATCTTTTCGTCGGAGGGAGAGAATGACAGCGACGGAACGCTGTCTGGAGTGGACTCCATTACACCTCCCCTGGTCACCCCCCAGACGGCTGACGCCATACTGGATGGACAAATGAACACCCTCTCGACATGAGATGATTTCATTGAGAATTCAGCAAGGACCGGCGCAACCTGGATTCACCCACTGAACGCACGCAACATAGCCATTACCCAGCACGCCCCAGGCGACGCCCACTGAACCTACAAAGGCCCGATCAGCGAACTGCCTCGCACATACGCACTGCCACCCCCACCACATATGGTTGTACTCTCCTCTTCCAAGAGAGTAGGTTTGGACGTATCGTTCCCAGCGATGGGTCCTTGGTATTGGGACTGTTTCCCGACCCCAGTTTTACAGTATAATACCCCGGTTCAGCAAGGTCCCACCCCCCCTCATGGAACTGTACACAACAGGGTACCCGGAACACAAGTATGGACGACATTGTGTGCTACATGTGTACATCACCCTATCGGGGAATCGTCGGTCACTATGCTTCGACTGATGCTTGCCCCTTTGGTGCGCACTGATAACTCTACATGGCTATAACCACACAGCACACTGACATCAGCATCCTTACACTCAATGCCAGAGGCCTCCACACGCCGAGCAAGCGTTATGCTGTATACTCATATACAAAACGCCAAAACGTTCGGATCGCGTTCTTGCAGGAGACGCATCTCACCGCTACCGAGATAGGCAAACTACAGACCAAATGGCGTGGAACCATATGTGCCACGTCATACTCCGCATACGCACGCGGGGCGCTGATTTGGGTTCGGCTGGGGAATCCATTTCAGGAACTCAAATGGGTGGTGGACAAAGAGGGTAGATACGCCTTGCTAGAGGGACTCCTGGATGGGCAATCAGTACTCCTAGGTAGCATATACGCCCCGAACGTAGAGCAAGACAAGTTTTGGGACAGCCTCACCGGGATTCTGGCCCAATTTGCCTCCATACCATGGATTTTAGGGGGCGATTACAACTGCACATTGGACCTCACTCTGAACCGCTCCCACCCCCAACCCACGCACTCTCCCGCCTACAAGCAAACCGAGCGATTCAAAGCCTGGGTCACACAATGGGCACTCACAGACACATGGAGAATAAATTACCCACAGACTCGACTATATTCATTTTACTCCATCCCACATAACCTGCGGGTCCGACTAGACAGATTCCTATGCTCAGCGGTGGTTCTGCCCAAAATTCAACACACGGACTACATGGGTAGGATTATTTCGGACCATGACGCCCATATCCTACGGTTAAACTGGAGACCCCCACACCCCCCAGTTCCCACCTGGCGACTACCACAGGACTGCTTATCAGATCAGGTCTTCAAACACGAACAGGGCAAAGCATCCAGGACTACTTCGCTAATAACGCAGGCACAGCGTCCTCAACGTTAGTGGAGTGGGACACATTCAAAGTAGATGCCCGGGGAGAATGTATTAAACAAATAGTAGGGGTAAAACGGATGCTAGAACAGGCACTCACCAAAGCCGAGCAACAGCTCGCCACCGCCACTAAGCGAGACGACTCATCCAAAGAAGTGGCGACACTAGTGGCCAAAGCCAAGACAGACTACCAAGCTGCCTGCGTCAACCTCCATCGGTACAATTTTAGGACATTTGCAACTCGGATGCATAAGGAACGAGATAAAACGGGCACACTATTGGCATGGTTAGCCAAACAAGACACTGACGTGAAACCCATAACGGAAGTGATTGACCCCCTCGGCAATCTAGTACGGTCCCAAGATGAGATCCTCCTAGCGTTCCATCAATACTACGCGGAGGTTTACCGTAGCCCATCACCGACCGAGCAGGACATACTCGATCGTTTTCTCGACCCCTTGACGATCCCCAAAATTACGAAGGCAGACAGAACAACATTAGATACAGAGATACAATCCGCTGACATTACTCAAGCCCTACATGCCCTAGCTCATAACAAGGCACCGGGGCTAGACGGGTTCCCCCTAGAATATTACACAACCTTCTCCCCCCTGTTGGTCCCTTGATTGGTAGCAATGTTTACAACCGCACTGGAACAAGGAGAGTTGCCGAGATCCCTCCGGGAATCTGTTATTGTGACCTTCCTGAAACCAAACCGCGACCCGCAACAGATGGCCTCTTATCGCCCCATCACGCTCCTCTCCGCCGACTGTAAGATCCTGGGGAAGATCTTAGCGGACAGATACACGCAAATTATACGACCCCTGGTCCACCCAGATCAATGTGGTTTCGTCCCAGGCAGAAACACGTCCCAGAATATACGCCGATTATTCCATATCCAGGACCAGGTGGGTGACACATATCCCCGGGCAGCCTGCCTTATCCTAGACCTCGAGAAGGCCTTTGATACCCTCACATGGCAGTATCTCTTCTCGGTCCTACACCGAGCAGGACTTGGTCCCATCCTCTTAGCATACACACGACTCTTATACACCAAACTCACCTCGCGTATCCGCATAGGGTGATACATCTTGGCTGAATTCGTGGTACAGAGAGGCACGAGGCAAGGCTGCCCGCTATCGCCTCTACTCTTCGCCCTCGCCGTCGAACCCCTAGCTATACGGTTGCGACAAGAAGGGGAACACTGGGGCATTCCCATAGCAGACACCATACACAGTGTCTCCATGTATGCCGACGACCTTTTACTATATATACGAGACATCACCGAGGATTTAACACCCATTTGGGCAACACTGACAGAATTTGCTGACGCCTCATGGCTAAGGGTGAATTGGGATAAATCCACAGTGTACCCACTACATCCGAACCTTCCCCCCCGGGACATTTGGTTAGGCGACCAGAAAGTCTAACCACCTAACCTATCGCGGAGGCCCCCGATACCTCGGAATCCGTCTCTACCATTCCCCGACCGACATATTTGAAGGCAATCACCGTAGGGCATTGGCCGGCATCAGGTCGGCGATCGGATTCTAGAGGAGCCTCCCATTAGCCCCGATCGGCCGGGTGGCTCTAGCTAAAATGATAATAGTCCCGCGATTGCTGTATCACTTCACGAATCTACCGGTAATCCCGCCCAGAACCTTCTTCCGAGACTTAGACTCACTCCTCAGTGCGCTAATATGGGGATCTAACAGACATAGAATAGCATTAAAGAAATTACAACTACCCACCACGCAAGGAGGACTGGGCGCCCCATCCTTTGAATCCTATTACCTAGCGGCACAACTACAGTGGCTATCCTACTGGACGGCAGGCAGGCACACAGACGAGACGTACACCACAACTGGTCGGGTGCCCATTCCAGAACTCCACCGCCTACTACTACCAGGCACTAAACCAAGACGTACATATCCCCTACAAGTAGCAGTGGCACGCAAATGTATGCAACGGATACACCGCATGTCACCGGGGAAACCCCATACTCTCCTCTGTTCCCGCTGGTCGGGTGGCCCAAACACGAACACTATTACACACCTCACATGCTAACCACATGGACGGACTGTGGCATTACTGAAATGGAGTCACTATTCGAGGACGGACAGCTCAGACCGTTTCAACGACTTATGGATGACTACGATCTCCCCCCCGGCCAATTCCTACTTCATCGCCAACTCCTCGAGAGTTACCGATCGTATCACGACCTCTCGACGGGAGAGCCAAATACACACCCGGTCATCCACACAATCTTATATATGGGAATGGGGCGACACTTGACCACATGGCTCTATAAAGCCATACGGGAACTCACAAACAGACCCCTAGTGACCCTGCGGACCACTTGGGAGGAAGAATTTGGGCGCCCACTACATGAGAAAGAATGGGAGAGGGCTCTGATTACCCCAAGAAGGTGTCTAGAAATGCATGCTTTAAAAATATACAATTCTATATTCTACATAAGGCGTATCTGACGCCAGCACGCCTTCAAAATTTTTATCCAGACACCCAGTTCCTCTGCCCTAGATGCCAATCACAGGAAGCAGATTTTTATCATATGTTCTGGAGCTGCCCCACAATCCAATCATATTGGCAAAATATTCACAAATCACTCGGAGATCTCACAGGGCTTACACACTTGAACACCTGGGAAGCCTGCGCACTAGGTATTTTCCGGAAACAGAAGCAACACAAAGTGCATCTCAGATTTATCTCATTGGCCGTTTTGCTAGCTAAACGGAGTATAGCCATGCACTGGTGATACCCCATAGGCCCCCCGCTCGCGGCATGGGTGGGAGCAATACACAAATGAGCAGCAGCAGAGGAAGAAACATTACAAGAGGAGGAGGTGAAAGGGATACGTAAGCACCCCATCTCTATGGAGTGGGCCCTATTACTGCACCACTTCAAGCAGTCACCGCCCCGTGATGACCCAGATGGCGGCACGCACACACCGAAGGACCCACAATCACAAGTTCGGACCGCAAATGCACATACCGGATCTCCCCCTGCAGCGCACACGTAATGTTGATTGCTAGTAACACCACACATCACGCCACATTCGACGGCCAGATGTCGGAGCAGGACCGACCACATTTTTCCCCTCATCTCTACTAGCACACAGAAGTACTGATTAGCGAGACACATAACGCCCTGACACCTCATCTGATGTTTGTACCCAGAAATTCCATGAATGTTTCCCCAGTTTTGTACCCCAGTTCTATATGGCAATCACTTAGCCTCAGATCCTAATGTCGACAGGATATCTATCGAACGAATTAATTTATGGATAGCACTGTACCACGATGTGAGATGCGAAAAATGCAATCCAACCGAATGTATCCTAACACACTTTGTTATTGTAAACTATAAATGCCAATAAAAACATGTTTTAAAAAAAAAAATGTTGAAATAGAGATATGAATTTTTGAAGAATAAATGTCAAAATAGCACTTAAAAGCAATAGACGCTTACCTGGTGGCGCTAGACCGGGGCAAAATCAAAAGTTCAGGCCAACCTCGATTGAGCGTGGGCCGGATACAGGGACACACTTGGGACTGCTGAACCCAAGTACCTTAATCTGGGATGCGTCGTCATCGACTAGGATGCCCAATGCAGCCAAGGCAATATGTCTGTGTCAAGCCATGCAGTGGACGAGATGCATTGATTTTCTCTACACAACTGCGGCGATGCATCGGTTCTGAGTGTGAGTGCTGGTTCCGGATGTGATGCTTGGATGCTGCTCCCACAGTAGGCGATGTGTCGATGCTGAGGACGATGCACTGTTTCTGAGGATGATGCGCTGGGTCCACTCTACACAATGATGAGGAAACGCTGGTTTCGAGGGCGTTGCACCGGGTCGCTCCCAGCAACGGCGGGTATGCACCGGTTCTGACTCATGCAAAGGTGAAGATGCGCCAGCTCCAATGAGGATGCATGGGTGCTGAATGAAAAAGCACCTTAGGTCTCACTTCCAAGGGACCAGGACTGGGGTGGCACCACTTGGCAGGGCAGACTCACAGCTGCCGGGTCCAGGTGCATATGCAGGCGGCTCAATTCTTTTATACCCCTGAGACTTGGGAACAGGAGGCAAGCCAGCAATCACTTGGAGTCAAAACAGCAGGCAGCAGGGCGCTCATCAAGGCAAAAGCACAACAAGGCAGAGTTCAGCAAAGCAGTAGTCCAGCAGAGTAGCAGTCCTTTCAGCAGCACAACAGCTCTTCTTTCTGGCAGAGTAGTCACAGATCCAAAAGTGTATTGATTTGGTAGTGCCAGAGGTCCAGTACTTTTAACCAGTGGTGCCTTTGAAGTGGGGGAGACTTCAAAGAAAGCTTTGAAGTGCACATAGGTTCTCCCTTCCTGCCCTGGTACCAGACACACTACAGGTGAGTAATCAATTCTTTGTGTGGGAACCGGACACAGAGCTTTCAGCTCTAAGGGGCATATTTACAATGAAGTGGCGAAGCGTGGTGTTAGCCTCCTTGGCTTAACACCATGCTCCACCACTTCTGAAACGCAGGGCTGCACCATATTTACAACAATATGGTGCTGCCCTGTGTTTCCCTCTGCTCTGGTGCTAAATTTAGCAGGCTAGCGCCAACGCAGGCACCCTTGCACCATAGTGGAAGGGTGTCTGCTTTGAGGGGAAGATTGTTTATGTGCAGGAAGGTGACCCTTCCTGCACATAAACAATCTTTAAATTGTGTTTTGTCACTTCTATGTGTGCTGCTTAATGCAGCACACATAGAAGTTACAAAATGTCATTTTTTTCCAAAAATTATTTATGTGCAGGACGGATCACCTTCCTGCACATAAACAATCAATGGGCTTTTGCTGTTTCTATGTGTGCTGCACAATGCAGCACACATGGAAGCAGCAAAAACGAGGAGAAATAAAGCATTTCTCCTCATTTCGCCTGTTTAAGACCAGATTTTCCCTGGTCTTAATTTTGGCGCTCCTTCCTATTCACGCTGCCCTTGTAAATAGGGGGCAGTGTCAAAATCAATGGGTGTTGCGATGGAACGCCCACCGCAACACCCATTTTCCTCCCCTTTAATGCTAAGTACAGTGTGAAATGGTGCCTTATTTACAAGGCAGTGTGAAGCCACGTTAAGTGGTTTAACGCTGCCTTGTAAATAGGGCGAAGCACATATTGTCACAGGAACGTCACTAAAAGTGACATTCCTGTGGTGATAGGGGCTTGTATATATGCCCCTAAGTATCAGCCCCCCCTTCCTGTTCAGGATGGCTCATCTATATGCAGATGACCACTCAGGCATACCTACATTTCCTTTGTGTATGGCTATCTAGAGGGAATGCTGGAACCCAGCTGCCACCCATCCCAGACGTGCATTCCAGAAACAGGCAAAAGGCAATAAATGGGTAAAGTAAGCCAATCAATTAATCTGTATTTGTAGAGCGCAGCTATTCACCTGTGAGGGTATCCAGGTGCTAAGTTGCTGGGTTCAGTCGAAAAACCCAGTCTTGAGTCTTCCTGAATTTTGCTGGAGAGGGTGCTGACCGGAGTAAATGCCAACTTTCTAAAAGTGGCATTTGCTAAACTGGAATTTAAAATCCAACTTTACAATAGGTTGTGATTTTAAATTGTGAGTTCAGTGACACTAAATTTGAAAAGTCCATCTCTTCTCAATTGGGAGTTATACTCAAACGATGTAATAAGTTAATCCCAATGTTATCCTATGGGAGAGATAGAGCCTGCAGTAGTGAAAAATTAAACTGGGAGTTTTTCACTAGAAAGACATGTAAAGTTTAAAAGTACATGTCATGTCTTTTAAATACACTGTACCCTGCCTTGTGAGTTATATAGGACCTACCTTAGGGGTGACTTATATGTATAAAATGGGAAGATATAGGCCTGGCAAGAGAGTTTACTTGCCAGTTCCACATGGCAGTGTGAAACACCTCACAGAGGCTCGGCAGTGGCAGGCCTGAGACATGGTTAAGGGGCTACTTGAGTGGGTGGCACAATTAGTGCTGCAGGCCCACTCCTAGCATTTAATTTACGAGTCCTGAGCACATTTAGTGTACTTTACTAGCGACTTATAAGTAAATTAAAAATGCCAATTAAGGATGAGCCAATTTTACAATGTTTAGGGGAGAGAGCACAAGCGCTTCAGCACTAGTTAGCAGTGGTAAAGTGTGCAGTCCTATAGCCAGCAAAACGAGGTCAGAAAAATGGAGGGAGGGAGGCAAAATGTTGGGGGAAAACCAACATAAGGCTGTCAGGTTTAACACTATTGGATTGTCTTCCAAATGATTTAGTATAGGAAAGTGAAAGGTTCTGTGGCCTGACAATTTGAGAGTTTATGTCTATGCCAATGGGATTTTCTGGGGATTGATGTAGTACTAACATTTTTTGTTGGAGGTGGATTTGACTGGCTGGCATCAGTTTTAAGAGTTGGCTCAGATTGGGATTTGATTAGAAGAAACAGATAAGGAGTTTCTGGATATTTGCTTATATTGATTCTCCATTTTTTTTAATGTGTATTTTCTCAAAATGACCTGAGTTGCAATATCTGTTGTGAACCAAGTCACAAATGAAGGCTCATTTAATTCTGCTGCAGTGGAGGTAAGAACTCAATGGGAGAAACGTGATTAATCTAAATGGGACAAGTCCTCCTGTGCTTTTAATAGGTTAGTGATGTTTCCTTGATTATAAAGTATTTGTCTTCCCTTGGATTGATATTTGGTGTAAAACAGAACTTTTGTTGTAAAATCATCAGTGCTTCCCTGACAATTATTGCCTATGGAGGTTGGGTGAGAATGTGAATCAAGGGGCCGATTACGATGGCTGTTGGATGAGCTTCCGACCACCATCGTTGCAGGAACGGAACTGACCAACAGGTAGTCAGTGGTCCCGCCTGCCAAACTAGGATCCGACCACCGTGGAGGCGGTCGGAAGCATGCCTGTTTGTATTGAGGCTTGTGCTGGGGCCCAGAAAAGGGCCGCAGCACAAGCCCCCATGCAAGGAGGCATGTTTTCAAACATCCCTGCACCCTGTGGCCAGCACCATGCAATACCTGCAACACAAGGCACAGATGTTTTGGGGGCACCTTAGGTGCTCCTCAGGGCCCATAGCCGAGAGCCATAGGGGACAGAGGCCCTGCTGGGGCCCCCAAAACAGCCTTTCCGCCAGCCTTTTCACGTCAGAAGAACCAAAGTGAAATGGCTGGCAGAAAGGGGATTGTAATCCCCACGGCGATGCCTGAAAAGGCACTGCCTCCATTGTGGAGAATGCGTTTGGACCGACTGCCCGACAGGCTCAAGATGCCCATCAGAAGCTGTCGGTCAGTCCCGGGGCCAATGCTGTCCGACCGACCACACCCTAATGCGGCTGTCTGACCGAGGTTAACGATGTCTGTGTGCCCTCAAGTCTCTAAACTTCTTTTGTGCAAGATTAGCTGCTTTTCACTTGACTGGAGCTGGCTGTTAATTTTTCACTATATTGGGCCTATGGCTAGGATGTTGTTTCTCTCGCAAAAGTGGTCTTTTTCTTTTCGATAATGCCATTGTTGGATGTGAGGTCTTATTTTGCTTCATGTGCTAGAGTGGTGGTTAATTTAAATGTATCATCAGTTTGGGTGGCATACGTATTATTCTTAATTGTTTATTATTTTTTGTGTATTGTTCTGTTCTTGTGCCCAAGTGTATTTGGATTTTTTTGTGTTTTAGGTCTACTTGGTGGTCAATATGATTTATGGGGGTCTTTTTTTCCTTGGAGCTTATGTTGGCAAGATCACTGCTGGACTGGTTATCTTGGGTGGCTGTTTTCTTTGTTTTTTTGCCACAGAATTTGTCAACTATGTTAAATATTGGAAACATTTGTGTATGGTTAGATGTGTTAGCTTGTTTTTTTATTTCAAGTCTTTCATAATCCATTCTGCTCTCTTTTTGATTGCGGTTTTTGATTGCTGTTCTGTGCTTGTTGAGATTCCTTTTTTTAAATGTTTTTATTCATACCCAGAGAACATCATATACAGGAATAAATATCAATGAGTCATACGAGCGATAAAATTCTGATAGATTAATACAAATACAAATAGGCCACGTAAAAAAAAAAACTAGAGACAGTTACAAAATATGGAATAAGCATGACCACTGCTGGGAAGTTAAAAAGCATGAGCATTACAATTCATAATTAATAAAAGAAGACCATTACATCCACATCCAGTCAAAAATAGCAGCAAGATGGGAGTGGGGAGCCTAACGCCGCCACTTCATACCATTAGAATATTCCCAGGCCATCACCACTTTTCCCATTATTAAGACCCATGGCCCCTGGCTTCTTTACTCCACTTTGAAATAAGTGACCAAATTGTTCCCCCAAGGATCCTGGCCTTTCTGCCCCTACATGCATATAGTGCAGTCTCTTGATTATGTATCCCTAGAAGCCGGGCTAGCCGCATCTGGAAAGTAGGTGGCTCTGTATCTTTCCATCTGCCAGCTAGCATTATCCTAAATACTGCTGTACCAACAAATATGCAATACTCCTGTGCGGTATCTAGCTTCAGAGAATGATCGTATCCCAGAAGCAGCAAGGTAGGGGTCAGATTTATCCTAAAGCCAGACCTTTTAGTATTAGAGTTTGCAAACTGAATTAGAAGTTTTCAATGAATTACTCCCATTTTTGTGTGAGGTTATTGTCATTTTTGATCCAATTTTGTAGTAGAACCTCACAACTGTTGAAGGTGACTTGAGCCAATGATTTACTCCATTTTAATTTCTTTTGATTCTTGGAAGGAGGCTGGGCAAGAAAAATATTAGCTTTTTTGTGATAGATGTTCAAGTTTTTAATTTAAGAACTTGTGGGAAGTGATCTCTGATCAGAATCTAACCACCCCGTTCTTTAAGGGAAGTAATTTATCACACTCATAGAACATATGGGTCAGTGTGGCCGGTCCAACCCCATACCTAGGACAATTATTATCTCCTCTTTTGCCCCAGTCAAATAGTTTAGCATGTGTAAAATATAGGTTAAATACAGTTTTATAAAGTTGTGCCTTTAAGCCACTGGATAAAATATTTTAGCAGTTAATAAAAGTGTCATGTAGATATCAACATCAGGGTTGTTCAGCTTCCTGGCCCAACTTATTTCAGTCTTTTCTAAATCATCCGGCAGGTCATATACCAGCAAGCTATAAATATTCCTTATTCTGCTAGTCTTCCTGCAGATTACTTCCAATATAGGTATCCTATTCAAATTTAAATCTGGTCTGCATGTGGAGAGGATATCCCGAATCTGTACAAATTTAAAATAATGGTTGTTTGGACTCCCAAACCTCTGCTGTAATCTGGAAAAATGAGAGGCTTGCTCTCCCTCATAAAGATCTCCAACCGTAACCAAGCCTAGCTGTTCCCATTGCTTTCCCATAGCATCATAAAGGGGAGGTGGGAAAAGCGAGGATCGCCACAAGGGAGTATATCGGCAAAGCTTGGGTATCGCCATGAATTTTAACACTCTTTTCCAGATCCTTCAAGCACTGTGCACTACCTTGAAGCGAAACTTTTTGCAGTAGCTCTGCTCCACTTGTCTCAACAGCAGCCCGGTGGCCTCTTTCCCTAGAGCAAGCTCATATATCGTTGGTATTCTACCCTCGTTCTCCGCCTCCTTGTCCAACTTGTTGAGATTCCTATCATATTATCTCTGGAGAGGTTGGAGATTTGAGGTCAGAAAGTCCTCTCTGTTGTGTAAGGGGTGAAGCTGGACCGGATGTTTGATTAGGCCTTGCTGAAGGAAATCTTGATGTGCTGCTTTCTCTTTAATGTGGACTTGTTCCGTGGGTCCTTTTGTATGATTGATTTCAGGGACATGTATTTTGTGGAAACAAGTTTGACTCATTGGATGGTCTTTGGTTTGAGGCTGAAGTGGGTCCCTTTTTGTATGATTAGAGTCAAGAGTAGATCACAGGCTTATGTTTTATAGTTCTGCCATTAAGGTGTTCTAAACAATTGGCAAGGTGCTTAATTTGTCTATAATCGGTGAGCATGGACAATTGTTTGGTTCCAGTTCATCCTCTTTGTTAGAAATGGGGGTCTCTAGTTGGCAGTGGCTTGCACCCTGTCCAAGTAGGGGCCCATCCTTCTAGTCAGGGTAAGGGGATTACAAACCTGAGATAACCCCTGCTCAACCCATAGGTAGCTTGACTGGCACAAGTAGTGAGGCCTATCTTAGAGGCAATGTTTAAAGCATTTGTACATAAACACACAGTAACACAGTGAAAACACTACAAATGGACACCACACCAGTTTAGAAAAATAAACAATCTTTATCTAAGTAAAACATGACCAAAACGGCAACAATCCAACATACATAAGCAAAGATATCACTTTTTAAAGCTTCAGAATAGTTCAATCATAGAAAACTATGGATGTGATACATTTATCACAAAGTACCTGGGATGAATCAAAATCAAAGACGAAAACAGGCACAGGGGAGGTGAGGTGAGGTGCAGGAAAAGCAAAGGGATGCATCAGTTCCTTACTGCTAGGGGAGGTGATGCGTTGGTTCCTTACTGCAGGGGAGGTGAGGAGTCAGAAAAGCAAAGCGATGTGTCGGTTCCTTACTGTCAGGGGAGGTGATGCATCGGTTCCTTACTGTGAGGGGAGTTGATGAGTTGATTTCTGGACATGCGGCCTTGGTTCATTACTGCTGGGCAATGTTGATCAAGAACTTGGCGCACAGGTGCTGTTGCAGGGATTCTGCACATACACAGAACTATGTGCAGGAATACGGGACCTCGGTGTATAGGGGCTAAGCCTTCCTACCGCCTCAGTACCCGCAATCCCAGGACCGACTAGCTATAGTGTCTCACTCGCTCTCCTAAACAATCACGAAGATTCAAATGATTAGACACCCCCAGAACACAACACTCCCGACTCTCTCAGGAATTGCGGTAACAAGACGTACCCTTTCGCTCACTGACTCGTACTTATCCACAATAAGAATTGACAGAGACACTGATATAGTTTGAAATGTTTATTTTAACTATCGTGCTCTATAACTCAGTGTACAAGCCACTACCAGCAGCAAAACGCATAAACCTAAGACAGTTAGCATTGTAGCAAGACCATATATTATAAAGGGAGATGTCATCTTATAAAGACAGTGGATAAAAGACTATAAGGCCTAACCACCCTCCCCTTGGTAAGAAGAAGTATTATTATATAATAGAAGATCTCTGTGCTTTGTCAGCAGACCCCAAACCTTAGTGCCTAGATGGTATATCTACATCATAGAAACCGCATGGCTCTTCTCCCTGGAAAGGTCCCTCTCCAAGTGTGTTTTAAACCAACATGCGTCCCCTTAATATCAAAGCACGAGTTTTCCAGCAGCCGCAGCTGTGTTAGCATGTTTTGTCTAGTTGATAGGGACTGACCAGAACAGAATAACAAGGGGCATTGTTTATCGACCTTGCTCACGGTGTTCAGACTAAACTCCAGGAACAGACCGAGAACGCACAAAGCAGACGGTTCTCATGTGAAAGGCATAAACAGAGTTTTGCAAAATAAAGTCATGCAGTAACGTGCGCAAAGGCAGCATCATGGCAGCAGAGCTCATGCTAACTTAGTGATTTCGACAATGACCCTATGGGCCATATGACACCCTCCCCTTGGCCAGGTCGTAGCATGTAGATAAAAGACTTAAACAGAGTCCAAAGATAAGCAGAGTTTAGTAACGCTTGAGAGTAAAAGTGGAGAAAAAAAATTGGGAAAATTTAGGAGGAAAAAATTATTTTTTAGTTGAAAACGTGACTAATGCGGATTTGGAAACTCCATCAAATTTCGTGAACTTAAGAATGCAATTTGTTCTAAAACGTCATCCCTATCGTTCGTAGAAAACAGGGATGCCATCCAGTCAAGTAGTTCGAAGGAACACATGTGTTCCTCATAATCCGATGCCTCCAAGAGCATATCCGGGCAACTTGCGTGATATTCGATGAAACTCCATTGCAAGAGGCACTGTGCAGCCTCACAGGTATTCCACTCAGCCAACACTCCATGTGCGATACAAAAGGGGATGATGGACGGAACGTTTGAGCCAATCAAACACTCACCCCCAGTCAACTGATCTGGGTTTAATCCATCATCATTCTTTAGCTCACTCCACCACCCCAGTTCAGACATGGCCATATGCAAATCAGTCTGACCCTGTGCCTCATGGGAACAGTCCAGCCCGAACTGCCAAGCCATGTCTTCCCTGGACCGGAAACAAGCATCCTAGGACCGGTTTCTGGCATTTCAGCCGTCATCAGCCAGGCTTGCTTGAATCCAGTGGCAAAGTGAGCAAGGGACCCACGTCTGGGCATACCCCCGCCAACTTTGGGCGACCAAAGCGATACAAAGGGGATGATGGACGGAACGTTTGAGCCAATCAAACACTCACCCCCAGACAACTGATCTGGGTTTAATCCATCATCATTCTTTAGCTCACTCCACCACCCCAGTTCAGACATGGCCATATGCAAATCAGTCTGACCCTGTGCCTCATGGGAACAGTCCAGCCCGAACTGCCAAGCCATGTCTTCCCTGGACCGGAAACAAGCATCCTAGGACCGGTTTCTGTCATTTCAGCCGTCATCAGCCAGGCTTGCTTGAATCCAGTGGCAAAGTGAGCAAGGGACCCACGTCTGGGCATACCCCCGC
Source organism: Calotriton arnoldi (assembly GCA_963921515.1). NCBI lineage: Eukaryota > Metazoa > Chordata > Amphibia > Caudata > Salamandridae > Calotriton > Calotriton arnoldi. Next base: position 723,467 of record CAWUFW010009135.1, read on the forward strand.
CAACTTAGGGCGACCAAAGCGATACAAAAGGGGATGATGGACGGAACGTTTGAGCCAATCAAACACTCACCCCCAGTCAACTGATCTGGGTTTAATCCATCATCATTCTTTAGCTCACTCCACCACCCCAGTTCAGACATGGCCATATGCAAATCAGTCTGACCCTGTGCCTCATGGGAACAGTCCAGCCCGAACTGCCAAGCCATGTCTTCCCTGGACCGGAAACAAGCATCCTAGGACCGGTTTCTGGCATTTCAGCCGTCATCAGCCAGGCTTGCTTGAATCCAGTGGCAAAGTGAGCTAGGGACCCACGTCTGGGCATACCCCCGCCAACTTAGGGCGACCAAAGCGATACAAAAGGGGATGATGGACGGAACGTTTGAGCCAATCAAACACTCACCCCCAGTCAACTGATCTGGGTTTAATCCATCATCATTCTTTAGCTCACTCCACCACCCCAGTTCAGACATGGCCATATGCAAATCAGTCTGACCCTGTGCCTCATGGGAACAGTCCAGCCCGAACTGCCAAGCCATGTCTTCCCTGGACCGGAAACAAGCATCCTAGGACCGGTTTCTGGCATTTCAGCCGTCATCAGCCAGGCTTGCTTGAATCCAGTGGCAAAGTGAGCAAGGGACCCACGTCTGGGCATACCCCCGCCAACTTAGGGCGACCAAAGCGATACAAAAGGGGATGATGGACGGAACGTTTGAGCCACTGGAATCAAGCTATCCTGGCTGATGAGTGGTGAAACCCCGAAACCGGTCCTAGGATGCTTGTTTCCGGTCCAGGGAAGATATGGCTTGGCAGTTCGGGCTGGACTGTTCCCATGAGGCACAGGGTCAGACTGATTTGCATATGGCCATGTCTGAACTGGGGTGGTGGAGTGAGCTAAAGAATGATGATGGATTAAACCCAGATCAGTTGACTGGGGGTGAGTGTTTGATTGGCTCAAACGTTCCGTCCATCATCCCCTTTTGTATCGCAACACTCCATGTGCAGCTGCACGCACCAAATGGTCATCCCCAGAACAGGTCTGGTCATGGGCCAGTAATGGACCCATCAACAGATTATAATCCGGGTCAGCGTATGACATATTGGAGAGGCATAAAGCCAAGGCCCAATAGAAAGGGCACCGCCGGCAGTAGAACACAGGTTGCAGGCAAGTGAAGTAGGCAAAGTGAAAAGTTAGTCCATAGCTTACGCCAAGCGTAGCTAATGGCAAGCATCCAAAGAGTTGTTGCATTCGGTTACGGTACAGTTGCAACTGGCCGGGTCTGTGCAGTACCACAAGATGGGCTGCCATTGTGTAACAGGAGCAGAAGTATCAGCATGCCAGCCGCCAGCACTAGTATTAAAGGGAACCCTCCGAAGGTGCTGGAAAAAATAGAATGGATAAAGGCTGGTATTACTCCAAAAATCGTCTGAAAAGAGGTCACAAGGCCGGATCCCACAAGTTTGAAAAAATTAGCAAGGCCTTCTGTGTCAGACGCATTAAATATATGATGTATCAGTTCCCCAAAATGGAGTGGGAGATTCGTATTCAGGAGTGACTGAATCTCACTAGACGTTCTCGCCACCTGCAATTCGAAGGTCTTTCGAGCTGAAGTGAGATCCACTTCTTGTTGAAACAATAGCGCTTTGAGTCTGCTTAGTTTATTGAAATCTGTTTTCAAAGTCGGAATGGAAGGCCAAAGAGAACTATCTACCATCTCATGCGGGGGTGGAAAAAGGACATTGCTACAACAGAAGAAGATGTAGCCTTACGGCTAGAGCGGTCGACCACCAAGCTGGGGAACCGGGTTTGTGTCTCGGCAACGACGATCAACATCTTGTGATTCTGGGCAAATCACTTAATCTCCCCATGCCTAACAAAAAAATGAATGTGTCCATCTGTAATGAAACTAGTGCTCATGTAAAGCGCTCTGATACCTGATATCTGCTGGTCGAGTTTGCGCTATATAAAACTCTAAAACAACAAGTAACACGCTGTGAAACTGTTACTATATACGGGATATCTGCCCGTAAGCCACAGCAAACGTGGTTATTCAAAATAAGATAACAGCCATTTGAAAGCAATGTGAGTGTGGGAATTATTGCTGGGACAGGCGTACCTTTAAAAAAACAAGCCAGATTAGCAGCGGACACTTTACAAGCGATGTGCAATTTAACTTGTTTGCAAACTAGGGAATGTCCTACTGTAGAATCACACTCCTCCACTGTTAGGAAAACTTCTTTATCTTCCCGTTGACATCTGTAGGTGAAAGGCAAGGACCATAATTCATGAAGAAACACACTACCCAGGGGTTCAAAGCGGCCTATCGGGAAGTGTTTCATGCAAGATTTAAACTGAAATAGTGAGAATGGCAGAGAAATAACGCCATGAATTAACCATACAGCTGAATCAGTCTCCGCTACGGAAAATGACAAATGTTCTAACTGTTCAATATGCAACAATGTGTATGTAGCGTCTTTTATGGACATGAAGCTTTGTTTATCAGTCAACTTAAAAGGCATAAACAATGCAGAAGTGTTCAAATAATCCCACGGTACTTTACCCATTTTGAGAGTTTGTAACGTCCATGCAAATTGCATTACAGATGGTAATTGATCTTGCCATGGTATAACACAGATACATCACTTTGAACAATATCTATGACAGATGAAACAATATTATCTAATGTGTAAATATGGGAAGACAATGTATTAATGCTATTGTCGACAACTGCAAGACCTTTCCCCAAATTTGCTTTGTCAATTTGGCGTAGACGGAATGTTGCTTCCATCTGCGATAGTTTCCATAATTCATTATAAGCCTCATAGATAAATCTTTTCGATCTTGGTGATTTAGGACCCAAGATAAAATCAGCCAAATTAATGTCGCCTGACAAGAGAGACAGGTGGTGTTTTACGGACGACAGTGTAGAGTGTTGCAACCATTGCTGATACAGTTTCCCCACTGAGTATGTGGTGACTGAATGTGAATGCAGGAAACGTGGATCAGGTCTAGTTTAAGTGAAACCGGTTGCTGCATTATGAAAACGCAGTTGGCAGGTATTGGCATTGTTTTGCCACAACAACCATCCTGAGGGGTCAACGTCATAGATATTTACTTTGTCAGTTCGAAACAGTGCTAGTAGTTTGTCGATAGTATGATTGGTGTGTTTACATCAATTATCATACTCAGCCAATGAGGGGATGGATGGAATATTCAAATTTTTGGCCGTAGCCAAGCCAAAACAAGTAGTTTGGTACACCGTGTCATTTAAAAACAATATTTGAGTCGGAATAAGACACGCACGATGCAAAGATTTGGTTCCTTGGACCTGAAAAGCCCTGGTACCCCAAATCAATTTCAAATCAATGGTATCTTTCCAGTGTTTGTAACCCTGTAAGGCTAATTCAGTTCTAAATGAATTTGAATATATTAACTTTGTGTGCGTCAACATAAATTTAGATTGAGACAGCAATTTCAATTTAAAGAAATAGGACTCTGGGTTGGATGTGTTGGAATCGCTAAAATAGGTGAACTTATTCCAAAGTGTTTTGGAACTTTCCTTTAGGGGAGTTGGACAATGTTCCCACTGCATAACATTAAAAATAGGTCTTAACGTGTTTGTTTTATGCAAAAAATTATGACCATAATGTTGGAAACAGAATAAATCAGCATAATTGGCAGAATTTAAATAAAAATCTTCAGCATCAAAAGCAGCATAATACTTTAAATCGGAAAACAACAAATGTACCGCCTGTACATCCCAATCATTAGAAAGTATGTCCTGTGTTACCACATTTCCTAAGGAAACGCGAAACACATATGGTATATTGAGGACTTCCGTCAGACCATGGATTTCGAATGCCACTTTATCCCAAACAAATTTGCAAGCATTAACATCCAGAGCAAGCATACACCCAACCTCATGAAAGATATATCCAGCCTTCTCGAATTCAGGAATCCTTCCGATGACCAACTAATAGACCTCATTTTATCAATTAAGTCTGGTTCTCCATACGACCCCTGCCCGCCCAACATAATGCACTTGATACCCACACAACTGGCAGTATATCTGGGCTTTATCATTAACACAGTATTCGCCAGCGGAATTTTTCCCGCTCAATGGAAACGCACCTCCATTCTCCCCCTCTTAAAAAAAGACAATCTTGATAGCTCAGAACCCGGTAACTATCGCCCTATCGCAAGACTCCCTTTCGCTGCCAAATGCATTGAAAAATCAATGAACAAACAAATCACTGAACATATTGAATCTAATTCACTATTAGATGAAACACAACACGGCTTCAGGAAGCATCATAGCACTGAGTCGGCCTTAATCACAGCCACAGAAGATATCCGTGTAATCCTAGACGGAGGAGGAATGGCCGCGCTGGTGCTGCTTGACCTCTCGGCGGCCTTTGATACGGTCAGCCATGAGATCTTGGCTGACCGTCTGCAGGAAGCAGGAATAAAAGGCACCGCACTTAAACTCTTAAAATCATTCCTAACCAACCGGCAATTAAATGTAGCAATGGGGTCAGCAACCTCTAAACAGTTCTCCCTACCATGTGGAGTTCCTCAGGGCTCTGACCTGAGCCCCACACTTTTTAATCTATATGTAGCGCCGTTAGCCTTGATAATTAAAGAAGCAGGATTCACCCTAGCTTCCTATGCTGATGACACACAGATTGTGGTGTCTTTAACAAATGGAGAAAAGCACCCGGGCGAGGCCTTTAAGACCTGTATGAAGAATGTGAGTGACTGGATGGATGGCAACTGTTTGAAGTTGAACGCGTCTAAGACGGAGGTTATCATTTTTGGTAATAAACCCTCCCTCTGGACACCTGACTGGTGGCCACCAGTACTTGATGCGCTGCCTGTACCCTCCACTAAAACTAAGGATCTGGGCATCATCATTGACAAAGAACTCAAATTCAAGGACCAAGTCAGTAAAGTGACATCCATTTCCTTTTGTGCTATAAGATTAATCAACAAAATTAAGAAATACATACCAGAGGAACTTCTAAAAACAGTGACTCTGGCTTTGGTCTTCTCCCGTTTAGATTACTGCAATAGTCTCTATCTCACCATTAATTCAGGCCTGATTAACAGGCTTCAGATAGTACAAAACGCGGCAGCACGTCTCATCTTAAAAATCCCCAAAAATGTATCAGCGAAAGAAGCCATAAAAAAATGACACTGGCTTCCAGTCAGGCAGAGATGCAGATTTAAAGTCCTATGCCTGGCTTTTAAATCACTACATGACCAAGGACCAATACAATTCAGGAACAAACTAAAATGGTATGTCCCCAACAGAACCTTACGGTCAGGAATGGCCAGGAATATGTCAACCACCCCCTTCAAGAAGGCCACATGGGGAGGTAGGAGCCTTTTCAGATCAGCAGCAATGCTGTGGAATACATTACCCATTACCCTAAAAACAGCACCCTCCTTGATGAGCTTCAGGAAAGGTCTGAAAACGTGGCTTTTCACACAGACCACCTGAAGGAATTTACCTGATCACCGCCTGCACTATGGTTCCTTTTGTTCTCAGTTTGTTTATAGCGCCAAGACGCCTCTGGGCATTAGTTGCGCTTTATAAATCTAATTTCAATTCAATTCAATTCAAACGATGCCATCAGCAACAGGAAAAGCCAAAATGTTCACAAGGGCTTGATCATGCTTCATGATATGGGATGATATATGGGGAGCCAGAATTCCATCAACCAATTTCACCGCAGAGCGTTCTGGCAAGTAATGACCATTGATTAGCAAGAAGAACACTGTCACAAACCCAATTGACATGAAGAAGAAAATCAGTATAAGCACCAGCCAGATGTAGGTCCAGGGCGGGACCAGGTAAGTCTTTTTGAACCAGGAAATGAAAAGACTGGTTTGCGTCGGTGGAGATGTCATAGTTGATGATGAAGAGGAAGAGTTATAAGAGAAGCTCGTACGGTCCCCAAAATAACTGCTTGCTTCCAAGTTCATTAACGGAGGCAGTGCAGCATCAGCTTGATGATGTAAAGGGCTGTCCGGTACTTCAATATGGCACTCATCTGCAGGATAAGCATACTCGACATCAGCGTTAGAGGAGGAGGAGGGCACCACAGGCAGAAAGTCAATAGAAGTCTCCGTCTCACCCTCAACGACACAGGCATTTGTCGAAGAGGCTGAAACCATCGGATTCAGGGAAATAGCTTTACTTGAAATACTGGGAGTCCCACTATTCAGAATCGGCCAGATGGTGTAGTTTGATATTGTCAATTGAAATATATCGGTTTTCTTTGCGACCAGGCAAAGGTGGTAGTATCACTGTACGAGTACCCTTCAATCCAAGAACTGGGACCGGTGCACGATAAGAGGGACCAAATTCTTTTTTGTTCTCCAACTTTTCTCATACTAGATCTCCAATCCTAGGGAGCCAGCCGGCGACTGGAATCAGCATTGCTGTATCATTGGAAGAGGGTAAGTGTTCTGTAGCAAAGGTCTTTTATAGGTCCTGTAACATAGTAGAATGGTTATCTACGTCAAATGTTGCGGCAGTCGCCACAACGTCTAGACCATCAAGGTCTGGCACAAACATTTTAATGCCAAAGAGCATTTTGTATGGGGTCCGCCCACCCAGAGATCTTCTCGGGAGATTATTAAGTGCACGTTGAACTCCATACAAATGGGCCAGCCAGTTCCTAAGACTCTAGCTGTCAAAGATTGCTTTAAGTCACGGTTCATTCGCTCCACTATAGAATTGCCCTCAGGCCTGTATGGAGACGAAAACTGCACCAGCACCCCCAAAGACTTCATCGCATCCTTGTACGCCTTAGAGGCGAATGCTGGACCTTGGTCAGAATGGAAGGTGCCACAGGCAAACGTCCCGACAAAGACACGCAAATCTCTAATGACATTTCGAACGTCAGCACTGCGTTGTGGCCAAACCCATAGGAATCCGGTGCACAAATCAACTGCAACAAAAATATATTTATATGCAGTATCAGAAGTCAATGGACCGCAGTGATCAAGATATACACAGCCAAATGGCTGATTGGATATATACAGCTGTGTTTGTGGTGGACGTGAAACCGTAGATGGTTTGATTTGTTGACAAATGTCACAGGAAAGCACCTAATTACAGGGTTGTCTATATAAACCACGCCACCAATAACATTGCTGTAAAATAGAAACAGTCGCAGACACTCCGGCATGTGCAGAAGCCATGCCCTCATGTGCGGCTCTGATCAAAGGAAGCCTGCCTGCGGTCCATGTTGGGAATCAGCCGATCCCCAACTGATGGTGTAGTAGCATAAGGAACTTGTTCGGGTGACAAATGATAAGAATACTTAGAAGGGAAGCCCTGTGGGAAATCAGTTCCATCCTTTGTAGCAGCTATAGCTGCCAGTATTTTATTATCTATTTTAGTCATGGACCTTGTAACTGCTGCAACGGAACATGTGGCTACTGCAGATTTGGCTGCCTCATCAGCCAAAGAATTTCCAACAGCATGTGTTCCCACCTGCTGATGGCCAAGAGTATGTATAATATGTGTGAGTGGCAGACATTTTTTAAGTTCCGCCACTCGAACCCAAAGTGTTTTATGCTTTATTGCCCTACTCTTGGAGTCTCGATAATCATTTTGAGACCAAAAGTATAAGTTGCCATTAAAAGACTGGACACAGTAGTAAGAATCGCACACAATAAGAGTGCTCACATTCGGATCAGCGAATTCTAGAGCTAAAATTAGAGCATGCACCTCCGCCAATTGCGCTGTACAGTCCCCAAGTGCCTGTGTATGCACAATGAAGGACTTAAATTCACCACTTACGATTGAACCAGCTATATTTGCGCAAGCCGCTGAATAAGCATGTTTGGACCCGATGGCCAGTTGAGCCGAGCTGTCGGTATAAATGATACAATTGTACTGATCCAAAGGTAGCAACGACAACGGAGGAGGATGAACATGTTCATACTGTAAAAACTCCTGTGTCTGCAGAGCAGGATGAAAGATAAATGTGACACCAGCCGATGTCAAAGAAGCAGCCCATTATATCTAACGGGGATGTAAAGCTTTAGAATTCGGCTCAGTTGCCTTGGTTACTGCTTCTAAAGCAGGTACCGGCGAAACCATAAGAATGCGTTTTCCCTGCGCTAGAGATCTCTCTCTTTCAGAATCGCCATTGGAACCGCAGTCAATATCTTTTCAACATTTGAAAATCGCATTTCCGCTGATGTGTGCAAAAGTGATTTGTATGCTATAGGTACCGTGTCACCTTCATTAAACGTTAAGTAAGCGAAACCTACCGTCCCCGGAACAATTCGTATGACCAGGTTCGTAGAATTATCACATGTTAACAAGAAGTTAGTCGCAAGCAGCTCAGACTGCAAAGATTGAAGAATTGAGGTATGTTCCGGAAGCCAGCTATGTGGGTTGTATCAATGCATGAAGCGGTTTGATACGCTGGACATAATTCGGAATGTATGTCCTTCCGAAATTCAAAAATCCCAGCAAAGATTGAAGCTTTTTCAGAGTAGACGGAGGCTGCAATTGTGCAAATTTCTCCAGACAGTGGGGGGCCAACCCCCTACCTTCATTGTTGAGCTCATAGACCAAGAAAAGCACCGCCAAACAAGCGATGTGTGATTTTGCAAAGTTAAATTTATAACCAAAGTCGGCAAACGACAGAATGAGCCGATCCACGCGGACTAGATGCGGAATCAGCTTGTCATCAGTCAGATAAATATCATCGACGTAGGAGAATGCATCTGGGTCTATGCTGTGTAACACAGACACAGCACGCGCAGCAAATGCCCCAGGGCTGTTCTTATAGCCCATAGGCAAATGCGTAAATGTTTTTTGGTTGCAGACTGAGCTAAATGCGGTCAAATCACAGCTTTCTTTAGCCAAATTGTGACTATAAAAACCACTGGATATATCCAGTGTTGTTTTGTATTTTTTGCGACCAATGTTATTACCTAACGCAGAGCTGTGTGTGTTCTGTATTGCAAACGTACGAACATAAGTATCTAAATTTCGATAATCTAACACTATGCGATATGAACCATCCGGTTTCGATATCGGAAAAAGAGGAATATTCATGAGTGATATACAGGGTTCAATTACGCCCTGATATTCCAATTGAGACAAAATGTCACAGACGGCAGCTTTAACCTTTCGTCTGATTGGATATTGTGGTTGGGGCTGCGGTGTAGATCGCAAAGGAATCTCATGTGCCAGCGATCCTCTATCCCAGCCAACTTGATTACGATACACCGCCGGAGCCAGGGCCAATGCCCACTCCGATGCGTAAGCCTGTTTAGCTTCCTCTGGGACGTAACGCAAAAAACTCGGAAGTATCACGTCCTCCCCTCAAGAAGAAGCCAGAACAAATGTCGGAGGCCAATCCGCCTCTGCCAACATAATGTCATACGAGGAGGTGAGATTTTCCCAGAAAACCGCAGTAATTGTACGCTGTATATCACCTTCAATCTGGAGGACTATTTCATATAGTCTATCAGGGGGTGCAACTTGTGTAGCTGCTGTTTCTACTGTAATAAATGTATCAGTTGCTCTCGCCTCCAGACCGGACGCAGTGCCTCCCGCACTATGGTAACTTCCACTGCGCTGTCGAGGAGTGTCACTGCCCAAGTCTAATCTAGGAGCAGCGTTCTTACCGTCTGAGGCATTCTTCGCAGTTAGAGCGGTAACTTTTTTCTTTTGATAATGGGGTAGAAAACGAGGCAGTCCCTCTTGTTTGGCTTTTATGTCAAACTGGCGAGGTTGATCTCTTCCCTGCTGACCGGACACGGCTTTGCTGCGATCCTGGCGCTCTCCACCACCGACTTGAGAGTCCGATGCGTCCTGCAAAGAACAAGGAGAGTGCAGGACTTGAAATCTGTCAGGTGTCTTAATTTTCACGCGGTCGCGCAAATCATAAGTACGCTCAGAACAATCAGGTGTCGGTGAACCAGGACGCGGACCTTGCTTCTGGTTTTTCTGCCTCTGTTTTTTACTCCAGTTCTTTTTAGGAAAGAAAGGGTGCCCATCCTTCTCAGTTTGGGCTTTTTGTTGAGGTTGAGTTTGAGTAAAAGGGTTAAATCCCAGACTATTGCGCCCTAAGGTTTTATAAGCTTTAGCAATAACCTTTGGTAATTCGCGCTGTTTGTCTGCGTCAGCCACAGCCTCCAAGCATTGAGCCACTTGTGAGCTTACAGCTTCACCCTTCACATTAGCAAGGATCATATCGCAAACAATGTCGAACACTCCCACCAGTCTCATTCCCAACTCCAGGGCCGCTTCGGGCCCGTGTTCATCCTGAACACGCTTTATCACGGAAGGGAGAACGGTCATTGAGGGGGTGCCAAAACACATCGAATATACCACTGCAAACACTCTACCCCAAGTGTTACAATCAGCTAACTCGGGAACAATGCCTTTTGGCAAGCTCATGGTTAAGATCCTGTGTTTCTCAACAGGAGTGGTGTTTGGAAAAACAGCTTCGAGTTGCCCAAATTTTTCAGCATGCCAATAAGGAAGTTCATCCTTATTTTGCGCACGTTTGCCCATCACCGAATTAATCATGAGGGGACTTATAACTAAACCACCGTGTCTCGGGGGTTGTGCAGCAACTCCAGGTGGTGCCACCTGTATGTTGCGCGACATGTACTGTATAACGGCCCTGTGTACACATATTAACGCTGTATGTAATACGCGTAGGTCCGCGACAGGAACATTAAGGCAATTTGGATGTGGGGTATACCCAGCCAAAACGGGCCACGTGGCCCCGTCAATTGATAAGGGGCCTAAATGGACCGCTGTCAAAGGGTGTGGAAGGGCGCCATTAAACCATATGGTGTGTTGCCAAGCTGTCAACGGAACTTCAAGTGATCTATAAGGTCGATAATTCTGCGGAAGCACAATGGCAGTATATTCGTGTAAGAAATTATCATTTCCATCCACTGCCGGAAAGGTGACCCAAGAATAGAATACCTTGAAGCGGTGAGCCGCATCCCCCTCTACAACAAAATAAGAGCAGCACCAGCATTTGGGACTCCATGTTGAGTCAAATAAGCTGTGACTGGAGCGTGATTTGGAGCCGTCATGGCAACCGCCACAATGAAAAGAATACCAAAACAACCAAGAGTGGCAGCACAACACTGGGCTAGAGAAAGAGAAAGACCTTTTAGAATTCAAGCTTGAAAAACCAATAACATTTCAAATATAGGAGGTTACACCGTCACATCCGTCTCCGGAAACAGAAGTGAGGGGATTGTGGACAAGCACAAGCACTACTCAGGAGTCTCGCAGGTAAGCACCAGACCAAACGTTGGTGGCGCCATGTTGCAAGGATTCTGGACATACACAGAACTATGCTCAGGAATACGGGACGTCGGTGTATAGGGGCTAAGCCTTCCTACCACCTCAGTACCCACAATCCCAGGACTGACTAGCTATAGTGTCTCACTCGCTCTCCTAAACAATCATGAAGATGCAAATGATTAGACACCCCAGAACACAACACTCCAGACTCTCTCAGGAATCGCGGTAACAAGACGTTTATTTTAACTATCGTGCTCTATAACGCAGTATACGAGCCACTACCAGCAGCAAAACGCATAAACCTAAGACAGTTAGCATTGTAGCAAGTCCATATATTATAAAGGGAGATGTCATCTTATAAAGACAGTGGATAAAGGACTATAAGGCCTAACCACCCTCCCCTTGGTAAGAGGAAGTATTATTATGTAATAGAAGATCTATGGGCTTTGTCAGAAGACCCCAAACCTTAGTGCCTAGATGGTATATCTACATCATAGGAGCCACATGGCTCTTCTCTCTGGAAAGGTCCCTCTCCAAGTGTGTGTTAAACCAACATGCATCCCCATAATATCAAAGCACGTGTTTTCCAGCAGCCGCAGCTGTGTTAGCATGTTTTGTCTAGTTGCTAGGGACTGACCAGAACAGAATAACAAGGGGCATTGTTTATCGACCTTGCTCACGGTGTTCAGACTAAACTCCAGAAACAGACTGAGAACGCATAAAGCAGACTGTTCTCATGTGAAAGGCATAAACAGAGTCTTGCAAAATAAAGTCATGCAGTAGCGTGTGCAAAGGCAGCATCATGGCAGCAGAGCTCATGCTAACTTAGCGATGTCAACAATGACCCTATCGGCCATATGACAGTGTGATGCATGTAAAATCTAGATGCGCTGGGGTCAATGTGGTGGCTGCAAAACAGGCACTGCATCGGTTTTCCCAGGTGTGAGCAGGTGATGCGTCGATTTCTTCAGCTACACAGCAGGGCCTGCGTCAGAGTCAGAGCAGGTGCCTCAGACATTGGAGACAAGGTGCTCAGGACTCGTGCTGCATCGATTCTTCTGTCGCTCCCCGGCAAGGCATTGGTATTTCAACCACACAGCAAGACTGCCGTGGGAAAAGCTGGTGCTGATGGTCCATGCACTGATTTTCTTCTCTTCTTGCAGCAGAAGCCACCTCCAAGGGTCAGAACTGGAATTGGCACCACTTGACATGTCAGAACTCCTGGCAGAGGAGCTCAGGGGATGCAGATGAAGCCTTTGTAGGCCCTGAGACTTCTTAACAGGAGGCAAGCACACACAAGACCCTGGAGAACTTTGACAAGCACGATGATGAAAACAAAATCCAGTCCTTTCACTCTCCAAAACAGAAGCAGTAAGCAGTAGGCCAGCACAACGCAGCAAGAAGCAGAGTTGCATTTCCCCTCCTACAGCTTCTCCAGCTCTTCTTCTTGGCAAAATCTCCCCTTAGTCCTCTTAGTGTTCTGAAGTTATGGTGTTACAGCTCCAGTACTTCTACTACTTTCTGCCTTTGAAGTAGGCAAACTTCAAGGGAAAGTCTTTGTAGTGTACAAGACCCTGCCTTTCACTCACATGGCTCCAGACACACTACAGGGGGCCATCAGGATATGCAAGGCACACTCCATCTCCCTTTGTGTGACTGTCTAAATTGAATGCACAAACAGCCCAACTGTCAGTCTAAACCAGATGTGGATTCCACAAGCAGGCAGAGGCACAAAATGGTAAAGCAAGAAAATACCCACTTTCTGAAAGTGGCACTGTCAAACACGCAATTTAAAAAACAACTTCACTAAAAGATGTATCTTTAAATTGTGAGTTCAGGGACTCCAAACTCGAAATCTCTATCTCTTCCCAATTGAAAGTTACACTTTTAAGAGGTTACAAGGCAGTTCCAATGATAACCTATAAGAGAGATAGTCCTTTCAATAGTTAAAAACAAAATTAGCAGTATTTCTCTATCGGACATGTAAAACACACCAGCACATTTCCTACCTTTCACATACACTCCACTCTGCTCATGGGGCTACCATGGTCATTCCTTAGGGGTGCCTGACATGGAGTAAAAGGGAAGGTTTGGGCCTGGCAAGTGGGGGCACTTGTCAGGTCAGCATGGCAGTTTAAAACTGCACTCACAGACAGTGCAGTAACACATCTCAGACAAGGTTGCAGGCCTACTCATGTGGGTGGCACAATCAGTGCTGCAGGCTCACTAGTAGCATTTGCTTTACAGGCCCTGAGGGCACACACAGTGCACTTTACTAGGGAGTTACCAGTAAATCAATTATGCCAATCATGGATAAACCAATCATAAATACAATTTAGATAGCGAGCATATGCACTTTAGCACTGGTTAGCAGTGGTAAAGTGCCCAGAATTCTAAAGCCAACAAAAACAGGTCAGCAAAAATAGGAGGAAGAAGGCAAAAAGTTTGGAAAAAATCCGTGGAAAAAGGGCCAGGTCCAACACTCGCTTTACTCCCAGAGTATGAGCTCATTCATGTTTTGAAGTCATGTGTCAATGCCCAAACATATATGGCTAAGGTGGATATGCCCAATTTATTTAATTGAACTTTAAAGCATTTACTGTAGCTTCCAATATATCCTGTAGAGTAGGCCAGTATGTAATTTTTGGTTCCTCTGTGATCTTGGTCAGGGTCTTTTTGATCATGCTAGCACTAGGAGAGGAGCTATCGAGACTGGCTATAGAGATGGTTTTTGCTGGTTTCAGTTTTATTAACTGTTTGATTATCTGAACTTTTCTCTGAAGTTAAGTAAAATGAGATACTGACCTTACTATCTGACCTTTCTGTTCTTTGCACCTGTTTGATTAATTCCTTGTTCGTTTATAGTTAGTCCCTATGAGTGGATTAATGTTCCTGCTGGAGAAAGATGGAGTTTTTTCTAGTGGCTGTTTCCTCTCCTGATAGAGTAGCACAGATGGTTAATACATGTGTCAGAAAGAATGTGTACCATGCAGATCACCAAACTATATTTTATATAGACCGTTCAGTAGGTTACTGCTTTAGTCACAGAGATCCTTTTGTTACTTTCATTCCATAAGTTACAACCCTAGTAGAGCACAGTGAGCTATGAACTGTCATCAAATAGCTACATGCAAACTACATGGTATAGGTTAGAACATTGTTTTTTCTCCAGTCTTTCATTATCATAATGTTGCTAACAAGGGTTAATTTGGGTAGAAATACGTTCTTGTTAGTAGAGCCAACCAGTGGCATGACATTAGCCACCGCAGCCCCCACGGTACAGGGGGCAGCCAAGCTCCAGGTAGCACCTCTGGCACTGTGCATGTGAGGTAACCCCTGGCCTGACAGCTTCTGACTGTCTCCGGGGGGCCTCCCTGTACTTTGCAGGGGGCCCCCCTCATGCTTCCTTACGCCACTGAAGTTAACCACCATGGTGTGTTTTAAAACCTGAGTTTGTGCTTCTCCAGACGGAACACACTTAAAATAAATGTCCTACTAGTATCGGTGACATGCGACTTCTACACCTTGTAATCCTCATTCTTTTAGGTCACATTTTTATAGATTGATTTACACAAGTATGATTCATTGACTCTGTATAATGTGTGTGTGATATAAAGTGCTCTGATACCCTACACTATTATAAAACACATCACGGGGGAGAGGGGCTATGGAGAGATGAGGAGCAGTGGTGGATGGGGGGCTATGGAGAGATGAGGAGCAGTGGTGGATCATGGTAGTGAGGGAATCTGTGGAGAAGGAGTTTTTTGGGGGGTACCAACAAAGATTGTCACACTGGGCACCTCCAGAGCTAAAGCCGACCCTCAGTATAAACACAAAAGAGCAAATTCATTACTCAAACTTTATAGCATATTTAGGTTACAGCAGGAAGACCAATGTTTAAGTGCTGCTGAAACTTTTGCAAAATGTACCAATTAAACCACTTCTCCCGAGGAGAGTCAAGAAGCTACATATTAAGGAAAACATATTTTATGCTAAAAGAAAAAACATTCCAAAGTAAAAAAAAAAATCAATTTTCCTAATCCACAACCTTCATATTTGATACAAAGCACAAACACACACGTGAGGTTAAGAAAAGTGCATTGGGTACTCTGCACTTTGTTTCTTCTGAGTGTCTGAGTTAGAGCTGACTGAGTAGAAAGGTTTTGTGAATATCCCCAGTAAGTGTTACTTACACGTAGGGACGTAAACAAATATTTCCTGATGTAAACTACATCTTATTTTGTGTCAAATCATGCTGCATTTCAGATCGTTCTTTACTCCATGTGAGAAGGAAAATGTAGGGCCTAATACACAAAGGTAAACTGAGACAAAAGTCTAACTTTACGACTTTCGGTATTCACAAAAGGCATTTATGAGTAGTAAAGTTAGACTTTTGTCTCAGTTTTGGTCTCAGTTGAACTTAAGACCAAAACTTAAGTTTAACTGAGACAAAAGTCTAACTTTACTACTCGTAAATGCCCTTTGTGAATACCAAAAGTCATAAAGTTAGACTTTCGTCTCAGTTTACTTTTGTGAATGAGGCCCGTAGTATCTGATTTTAGAATTACCTATTTAAGGTGATACGAGAGTAATGTTAGATGTATGGATGATATTTAAAAATCTTAGCTGCAAAGCAATCGAGCACAGTCAGAGGAGGGGTATACAAACTAGAGAAGCGCACAACAAATGGATGTAGAAAGAAGATAGACATCAACAGGGACATCTTAAGGATTGTGGGGGCCCTGGGCTAAATGTACTTTATGGGCCCCTGTTTGGAACAGCTTTGAATTTATGATCCAATTTCAGCTCTTTCATGCCCTCTTTAGCCAGGTCAATGGCAGTGCACAGGCACACTCATCCAAATTCTAAATGTGTTTACATTGAATATTCAGGGATAGTGATGTGTTTTCAATATTGTAACACAGCAGGAGTGCACTAATACTACTGCAAAATCTCTGTGATACCCTCTCATTTCTCATATGTAAGGTCCTGTTTTGGTCTAAAAAAACCTTTGTTATGAATATTACAATGACACATAAAAACATTTCTCTGCAAAATGGCTGTTATAGACTCGCCCACATCAACCACATTAAAAATGCATTAAAGGAAACATTATTTAAAACAATATTTAAAACGATCCGTTTAAGAATTATTCAAGGTCATCGGGGCAAGACTCGAAGAACAGACCTGGCTCTATCAGGGCTGCCTCTTATAGGCTGGGGCCCTGGGCCAAAGCCCACTTTTCCCATGCCTTAAAACATCTCTGGACATCAAATAAGAACAACGAGGGGTAACAGATACTTCCCTTGGCCTGTTCCTTGGTATCTCTGAGTTTCTTCTTACTACTGCTGTTCTCATAGTTGTGAAATTAACAGAAAGCCAACAAGGCTCAAAAACGTAGGTGACTTTCTGTGGTTTTCATACTTTGCCCTTCTCCTGCCCCTCATCAGCTACTTGGAGGCTGTTGCATGGTGAATGGTGGCCCGTGGGGTAAACACTGTCTTTGAGGGTCAACATGTCTGCAGTGTTACTTCCAACGCTCTACCGTTTTGATGAAATAACTTCTGTGATAGAGGATAAGGAGTTAGCAGATGCATACTGGAGGAAAGCAAGGTTTACAATGGTGAACGGACTGCCTAGGAAAAGAGAACACATGGACGGGGTAGGACTGGACAGGGGCGACTCCTCCGCTAAGGCGGAGGAGCGTCCTCCCACTGCTCTCAGAGCAGTGGAAAAAGGAAAAATAAAATGATAATAACATTGTTATTATCATTTTATTTTTCGTACCTAAGGGGCTGGGTTAGGGCGGAGCGGGGCTGGTGCCACAGCCTGGGAGGAGGAGTTTGACCGGCCATCTTGACAAACAGTCATGCGCACTTATCATGTTCTCCACCAGGCTGTAAAACACATGCACATGGAGAACATGCACAGGCTTCCAGTCCCCAAATGAGCACTGAAACACGGCGCTCAGACCAATCAGAACGCTGCTAACAGCAGCGTTGTGATTGGCTTAGGAGAGCCAGTGTGCTTCCTGCTTCCAGGATTCGCCAGAAAGAGAAGCAGCAATGGAGGAGAGAAGGCTGTGAAGAGATAAGTGTTTTTAAAAAATATTTTGTCCTCGCCACCCCCGTTCCCTGCCAGCCGCCACTGGGACTGGACTGTCCATTTTGCACACTGACATTTTCTCGGTGGACGGCAGGCTGTTTCAGGACATGATGGGCCGTGGTGAGGGGCCACACACATGTAGCTAATTATGTAATCACAGAAAATCAGCCTGTGTGTTTCGATGCACTCAAAAACATATCATATTTCCATCTTTGTTCTAGGATTGAAAGATCAAGATGTAAATACCTGAAAGCTAGAAATCCTGCTCTTATTCGGTAATTGCTTCTCATTTCATGGTAGGAAATACAAAGTAAGGCAGCATGAACAGCAGAAATGTATTGTTAATGGCATATATTAGTTATGCTCCAGAGGCTGAATCTGGAAAGGTCAACGTATATGATATCAATGGGTGGGAATAGGGTAGACTTCAATCTTTTGTTGAGGTGTTATATTCATACAATGCAAAAAATGTACCTCTCTCATCAGGTTCTATGTTATCCCTCTCTCATTTCCAGAAATGGTGTGTCCTCTGACAGCTGAGTCTTTTGAATAGTGCCATTGGTTTTTATCAGCACAGTCAGATCCCAATTCTACAAATTGCAAACGTCTGCAAAGAACAATTGCTGCAGCCACTTCTTATAGCGATTCAGACTCAATGCTAAATTACTGCAGCTGGAGGCTACAGTCCTGGGGCAGGCAATTGAAAAGGAAAGGGCAAGTGAAGCATTAAGAAATGTCGACAAAAGAATGGCATCACGTTTTTTTTTTTACAGTCAATTTGAATTAATTCGCACATTTTATTTTTTCAAATTTATTTATGCAACATTTATGCAAAATACAATACAAGAAATGAAAGAAAGACAGAAAACAAATATAATGTTGTGTGATTAACCATTAAACATATTTATTCATTTTAATTATTTGTTTTATATTCCTGGTTTCCTTGATGCTCATTACAAATATTGCAAAATGTGAATGATTTGAAAAGATATTCCGGTGCAGACTCACTTTTTTTTCAGTGAGTGCACTGAGACTTCCTCTCTGAAAAAATAGGAAATTACATATGAACGTTATTCACAAAGTCAAAGTCATTTATTAGGGAACTTACTGAACTGAACTTACTGAAGTGCTACTGCCTGACTTGTGCATGAGTAGGATGTGTGTAATGAGAAAAGGTAAGAGGAGAAAGAGTTGCCTCGATGAACAACATGGAGTGTCAGCTGACTGGTTATGAACATTCAATGCAGACATAGGCCTTGTCACCACAGCAATGTTTGCAACTGAACTGGGATTCAACTTTTGCACACATTTGTGCACCTTCGGGTTTTTGCCCACAGAACGCTCACAAAGTAACACGTTTAGCAACTTGCACAGGCAAACACCGTCCATTGTTAATTGGAATGGGAGAAAATACAGCACTATTGCATTAATCGCAATTCTCAGGTCAGAAACTCGGAATGATTGTGTCCCCAGTAAATACTGGGGCAGATTTACAAGGCCCTTGCGCCACTTTTGCGTAATTTTTAACATGGGAAAAGTGACGCAAAAGTGGTGCAAGGGCCTTGTAAATCTGCCCCACTGTGCTTAGCAGGATAGGTATTCCTGGTAACAACATGACACCAATAGGTGGCATTTTCTAGTTGTGTTAGTTATTCTCTCTCATAGGGTTACACTTTGAGGCCAAGGTGCCCTCTTTCCTTGCCCAGCTTTTTACTCTTAACTCTTAACCTGAGCAGTAGTGTATATATTTCCAGTTGAGCAGTCAGAGGAATCCATTTTCTTCTCATTCTTAGGGCTTGGTTAAGAGTGCCCCTTTGTCAAAAGAGATCATTTTCGCAACCCATGAGATCTGACCCTGAGGTGTTCAGAATTAATCACTGCAATAATTACAGTCTATTGTGAATTAAGTCTGCAATAATGTGGCACCTTTGAAGGAAGTGGCCCTTAGGGACCACTCGGGTTACTTACAACCACCTGCTATGCCTTCCCAAGAAATGAAGAGTCGGTCAGACAGTAGAGAATACAAACAAGCATTTATTAGCAATACTCTGCAGAGGAGTCCAATCTGACCTGCACCCTAAGATGTCTGCCGAGGGACTGGCTCCCCAACGGCCTGCAATGCATGATCATTCCTCCAAGAACCCCCCAACCACGCCCACAGTGGAAAGTTACCGGCCTGGGCCGAACATGAACAAAGAAGGCACAGAAGGATGGGCTACCACCTGCCAGATGGGTACATGCTATCGGCAACTCAAGGTTACCGCCCTGAGTCTCAGCGTCTCCTAATGTGGGAGCAGAACTACACACTCGGATAGGCATGCGAGGGCAGAATGGCCTATTCATTAGTAAGTCGGGAAGCAGCCTTGAACAGGAAAGAAAAATAATAACTAAATACAGTATTCTGCTGAGGCAGGCAATACAAATAATGAGGCCTAGTTCAGACACATCCTAATAGGGATTACGAAATACAAAATGGAGTCACACTTGCTAACTAAAGCTTGTACGTTGCAGGGATAACCCAGTGGGTTGCATAACGTGAATACAAATGGCATCTATTTAGCCACACATTGCTAACCTAATGTAGCATGATACGAGTGCATAGCAGGAATGGGATTTTCAAACCTAACAGACCCTCCTTTCAGCATGGGTCGCTAAATGCTTTATTGAGGCCATCCGGTAGGGTCTTTACAATTCTAAGTGGGAAGGAAGAAAATGCATAGGCAGTCAAATTACAAGGGAAAATAAAGAAGCACACTAGTGTCAAATCTACTTAGTATTCAAAAATACCTTCGTCAATAAGCATCATATCCGGGATAGCCTGCATCATCATAGTGGAGACCTTAGTATTGTGTCCTGGCAATTTATGGGTAGGGGTGAGCTTGCTCACACAATAGGTGCAACATGCTGGAAGGCAATTAATACATAGGCAACATGTGAAGATGACACCTGCGATAACTATGAGGGCAAGTAGTATCTTCCGACCCCATGATGTCAGCAGACCCCAGAACCACCCTGTGAGGGACCATGATCCATTATCCTGATGGATATCTGAAGCAAGCCTGTGTAATTTCTGTATGGCGGAGTATACATTAGGGGTGTTATCAGGAATGTAAACACAGCAACTGCTGCAGATGACGCGACAGGCTCCGCCCCTATCAGCAAGGATGACGTCTAAAACCATCCGGTTTTGAAGAGCAACAAGTCTCGTAGCCTGAAGCTCGACTGTAATATTAGTCAGTATACCTGCAGTAGTGTTAATGACCCCCTCAACTACTCTAGCAAGGCAACGGATATTACGGCTATTGAACATGGGACCCCAGAACGGCAGATGTCAGTAAATTGCTGTAGGGAAGTATCTGTTTGATCTATATGTTCTGGATTGACAACTCTCTTGGCTCGATGCAAATGTAGATCCCTACGCGGTAGCCTATGATCCTTGTGATAATTAGATGGTGCAATATAAACAGAGGGCAAAAGAAAAGAGACATAACACTGGCCAGACCATCCCCTGGGAAGCCATGTGTAAGCCTGTTCCCCACAAACAAAGTATACATTGGGAGGTGTGAGCAAAGGTGGGCTACTAGTAGTGTTCAATCGATATGTATAGTTACAACTGCTCCGACCTATTGGAATGTTCCCTGTACCTTCAACAGAGAAACTAGCTGTTGTATTGATCACAGGGAAGGGCATGGCTTTGTCTTCAGTGATATTTCGTTCCTGGAAACATTTAAAATATTCAGTAACATTAAATCCTTGAAAATCCAGCATTTCGTTTTGTAACCAAGTGACATTCTTATTATCCTCAAAAATATTCATACAAGCTTCTGGATGAAGGGTACCCTCCTTTCCATCTGTCCCAGGTGTATATCCTTGGTGTACCACTATATAATCCAACACTGCTTCGTAATCAGACTGTACTATATTCATCGCGTCAGCATGATAGTGCATGTACACCATAGAAAGCAATTGGAACCATGCCTCACAGCTACCCAAGAATGACAGGGGCAATGACACCAGTAGATCGTTCCTGTGCATAACCGAGGGAAGTAACCCACACACCCAACAATTCGTGGCATTAGTTGTGCTCTGTACCCGATGAAGCATCTGCAGGAACGCATTCTCGACATAGGTCTGTCTATGTCTTCCTTTATGCGGGGCCAGTGTAACAAACGAATGCTCAGGTGGAGCCGGGGTAGTCCCTATCAATGTGTGCACAGGATGCTGTTCTTCTAAATACCACACCACTCCGAATAGTGTTATCACTACGATGAGAAGGACCACTACCACCACCACCACCACCCTGCTCCCAATAGACCAACTAGACCACACAGGACCATTCTGCTGTAATGGTGGGGCCACCAGAGGCTGTTCCTCCTTCATAATTGCGCGGCCAAATGGGTACATAGAAAGAAACTTTAGGAATTGGAGCCACAAAAATACAACTGACCAGAGGGGTACAAATCACCCAGTGTCCTTCAGAGCCTCACTGGTAGACTCCTATTGTTCATCAACGACGGTGCTATGAAGCACTCCCACGGGGGAGCTGCGCGATCGCAGCCCTTGCTGAAAAACAAATCCTCTTCTTTCAGGATAGGGCACCCTCCCTCCTGGGAAGACACCCTCAGCTAATCCTGTCCAGTGTCCAGGGCAGTGCACCAGCGTAACTCACTCTAATCTAAAGCAGGCACCTTAGGCATAGCACCTATGCCCTAAGCTCGAGTCCTTCCCTAACTCCTGGTCTGCCCTACTGGCGCACTGTCCTTCCGTCGGGGCCGCAAGTTGTACCTGGCAACCCCAGGCACTTCTTCATCAACAAAAATAGGGAGAAATTCAGGCTCAGCAGGGCATTGTGACTCATGTGTCTGTGCACCAGAAGCGGGAGCATCCGGGGCAGCCCTTATCTCCGGGGGGACCGCTTCAAGTAAGACCTCGTCGCTCTCTTCGTCTGTCTGCGCCCACCTCAGTCGGGCATCAGAGAAGGGAATGAAACGGGGCACTCGCTCCCCTTTCTGGTCAGCAATGCCGTTGAGGACCCACTGGTCATACGAGAGTGGGAGAGGGATCTTCTTGACGTGCGATCCGAGTACCCAGTGCTTCCGGCCTTCAAGCTTCACCGCGGTGCGGGAGGCGAGCAGGACCAAGAGTGGCCCTTTCCACCAAGGCTCCAGGCAGTTCTTTCGCTGAAAATTCTTCACGAACACGAAGTCCCCGGGCTGTAGCTGATGCCCGGGCCCCTCTGTTACTGGTTGCAGCGTGGCGTGAATCAGTTGGTGGACAGAATGAAGATCTTTAGTTAACTCATACAGATAGTCCACAAGTAGGGGGTGCTCTATCTCGGAAAAGCGCTTGGGTCTTGGGACGCCCCAGACGTTGGCAGGGCACCCAAAGACCACCTCATACGGGGACAACCCTGTTCTAGAATGCGCTGTCGCTCTGGTAGACAACAAAGCCAAAGGTAGAGGATCGGGCCATCGCAATCCTGTGCTTTCTTGAATCTTTGCTAACTTCAATTTGAGAGTACCATTGTACTTCTCAACCAAGCCTGCTGACTGGGGGTGGTTCGCTGCATGAAACTTCTGTCTAATATGCAAGACTTTACATACCAATTCAATGACCTTTAAATTGAAGTGACTTCCGTTGTCACTCCAGATCACACATGGTAATCCATAGTGCGGGAAGAACTCTTTTAAGAGAGCCTTCGCCGTTGCCATAGCCGTATTCTCCTTAGTGGGCTAAGCCTCAATCCATTTACTGAATGCGCAAACGTTGTTTTGGACGGACAGAGCCGCCCCTGGGACCAGTGAACGGGAAACAGAGCTATTCATAGTCCCTGTATCAACTAGGGGGCAGATTTACAAGGCCCCTGCACTACTTTTGCGTCATTTTTAACATGGCAAAAGTGACGCAAAAGTGGCGCAAGGGCCTTGTAAATAAGCCCCTAAGAATTTCTTGGTCGTACCGTGTAAATCCTCAGTGACTTAGGGTCCGCGCTGATCTACAGGCACCGGAACTGGTCCCTTGCCCTGTCCCTGGCTATCCTAGCTGTGAGACAACCCTGTCACTTCTTCCATGTCATAGTCATCATGATAGTACTGCCTCCCTCGGGGGTCGTCAAAATAATTCCTGCTCTGTCTATTAAACGATGTATTCTCTGATCTCGTCTCCCCCCGGCCTCCTCCTCCTCTTCCACGTCCTCTAAAACCTCTTCCTCTCGGGGCTTCGTCTTTCTCGACTAACTCCGGACACTCATTCCGCCAATGTCCCTCCTGCTTGCAATAAGCACATTGGTTGAGCCCAATCGGTGCACCCGAGGTACCGCCCCTGTTAGACCGGGGTAGCCGCTGGGCCGGACCCGAACCTCTACCTCTTCCGTTACCCCTCGCAACTTGCTGCATCAACACCCTCGTCTTCAAGTCTTTCAACTTTTTCTCCACTTTCTCCTTCTCTTCATTCTCTCTATGCTCGTAGTACTGTGCCATACTCAATATTACCAACGGGGAAGAGGTGCTCCAAGTGCTTCCTGAAGCCTGCAACCTAGTCGCAATCTCAGGAAGCAAATTGGTAACGAACCTGCTGACAAACAACCGACACCACCTTCCAATGACAGATCCTGGCCACTACAGTCAAGAAACACCCCTTCAAACCTAGTAAAGAAATCAGACACACTCTCATCCTTCTTCTGACGACATGCAGTCAACTTGTCCCAATCCACCCATCTTGGCGGGATGAGGGAATGCATATAGGTAATAATGCGACCCGGTAAAGCCAATATCTCCGCCTTCGGCTTGTCACCGGGCTTGCGGTCCTTATCCCACGCCCTGATCTGATCCCATGTTCCTCCCAATTCCACCACATGATCCTGTATATGCACTTGCCTCCATATATCCACCGGTACCAACAAACCAAAGAACAACTCAATATCTGCTAACGTCATCACCGTGGAGGAGGCCGCCTCGGTCATCTTTGAGACCTTGGGCTCTTTCATGCAACGCCTTCCTCGCCTAACCATGGGAAGTTGTTGTCATGGATCTATTGTGGTGCTAGTGTAAAGGCATAAACACTGTCATATTTGTGACATTACTTTAGTAAAGCGGGTAATACCTTAGTAAAGGTATTCCTACAAAGGGTGGTTTGTAACATATTCTACCAAGCTGTCATTAAAGACAGGGCCCCTCAATTTATTTCGAAGTTCTTGTCTGACCTTTGTGTTGCAGCTGGAATCGACTGTCATTTGTTTCTGTATTGGGAGAAGGTGCATTGAGTGGATGTCCTGTGGTCAGATAAAACTTTCCTCCATAATGCCTTTACACTCTTTTTACCAGAAAGTCCACATTAGTCTGTATTGGCTTATCACCATAATCCTATTTCTATTATGCTCCCTAAGTCTCCGTAGTGTCCCTGGTACAGGAGTTGTATACACGTTTATAGCAGAATGCAGTTGTGACTCATGCACAACTCAGTTTAATAAGGGGAAGTACAAGTGAGATGGAGGCTAGAAATGGGACACAATTGCCCATTTATAAGGTGAGGAATAGGATATGGCAATGGACAAGACACCTATGTGGAAGAGCATAGAACGTTCTTTGCCAAATGCTTCTGCCTTTACATATCAGAGAAGGATCTAAGCCAGGTGTCAGCAAAGTGTGGCTAAGGGGAAGATAGAACGTTTATGTATGGTCCAATGAAAGTAAATTGTGAATCCTGTCTGTTTGACTTATGCTGATTATAATTCCCCACACTATTTTAAGGCTTCATTTTAAACCTGAAGATCTTGCAGGAGGTCTTAATTTCCAGAAGATCTCAAGGGACCCAGGCACCCATCATGGTCTGGTGTGTGTGCGTATAAAAAGCGCCCAGGCTAAATTCCACCACCTTGCAACTTGTTTCTCTCCTGAGAAGGTTACCTTTCTGGCAAAGAGGCACTGGGGATCGTGCATGGCTGTCTTCCTCCTTTCTAGCTTTAACCAGAAAATGGGACATAACTTGAAGGTGATGGAAATGCAGGGTGGATCCATTAGTCTATTGTGGCAACCAGGGTTTGTTATTTCTGGTAGAAAGAAAGTAGTAATTCCTTCGAACTCGGGAAGCAATTCAGCGATTGACATGATTAACTGGAATTCTGGACATTCTGTTTCCTTAGGGCTGCACTTCGAAAAGTAAAGATAGCAACAAGGTAAATTTCCAACATCACAAATATAAATATCAATCAGGAGAAACCTTCCTGAGGGCTTATGGCCAAGATCCAGAGTACTTAAACTCTATTCAAAAATTGTTTTATGAAAAGTTACTAGGTAAGACGGGCATTAGGTCATTCGAGCACTAAATGTAGTTACGCTTGGGACTAATTGTTCTCATTTTCATCAAAGAACTCAACTATTCCTGAAGGGTGGGGAATGCATAACACTGTGATTGAAAAAATAATATATATAGCATTTTTATTCAAATTTCATTTTCTCTATTTAGCTCACCACATGAAGCAAAATTAGCGGTTCTGCAATTCTAGCCAAAATAATTCCTTCCCGGCAAAAGTTGTACTGATCCTATGGTGGAATTTAGGTAGCATTGGCTTCTTGACAGATATATTTTTTTCTCATGACAATTAATCTCCAGAAGTGCACCAAAGTTGAACAGTTGCATACTCCAGTCATGAGTTCTCATAAGAGCAAAAGATGTGTTAGGAATAGCAAAGGCTGCGTTTTCACAAATTGTACCAACAAAAGCTCAGAGCCACTGAAGCTGTATTAGGGCACATGATCGCAGCCACAGAATTGACCTGGACATATATCATGGCCATGATATCATCAAGGTAAGTGCAGATTTATTATTATTTCCGTCATGCCATAGTGTTGTTGGTGGTATTGAAAAGAATCCATGCATAAGTCAGTATTTTGACCACAAAAATGTGGTACAACATCACCCCAGCTGCTGTACCTTCAGTGCCACGTATTCATCCATTATAAAGTTCCTCTGCATTTTGCTTTCTGTCAGTATTTGTAGGATCCCTAACCTCAGGGACCCATCAAACTGCTGATCTGATGCTCCTCAGGGACACCCTTTTATGTGTTCTTTATTCCTCTGTAGAAATAAGGCATAGTCCCTTTCACCCCGAACGCAGAAGCCCCGACTCATGGCAGCATATGGGTCTTTAATAGGATGCATAACTGCACATAAGTGAGCTACTTACTAGCCTCCCTTTCTAAATGGAGTCCAGAGGCAACTGGGGCCCTTCATTTTTGTTATTCTTGAAATGTTTAGCATGTTTGTACTGCTTCTGAACATTATGTGCAAAACGTTTTACATTAATTATGGTGATTATTGGAAGCTGTGTACACAGTGTACATAGCAGATGTTTCACCAACACTGGTAATGCTCCTGTCATTAAGGGCAATGTTTGTGAATATTTAATTTTCTTAGAATGTTGGTTGTGATATAGAGGATGGTTGGTGCCACTGATGTAACAATAGCCCCGCAGCCCCCGCGGTGCGGGGGGGCAAAGCTCCAGGACCCCACTCCGGCACTGTGCACGGGCGGGTCTGAGAGCTCCTGACTGGGTCCGGAGCGTGAGGGGCTCCCTCCATGTGCTTTGCATGGGGACCCCCTCAAGTTTTGTTACGCTACTGGTTGGTGCCCATATAGGACAATCTCACCTCCTACTAATTCTTTCTGTTCTTTCTTTTCAGGGCTGTTTAGGATTCCCATAAGACAAGGTGCAATGTGTTTTCTACATGAAGGCATTGCATTCGGGGAAGGGCCTTTCTCATATCGTGAATGAAAGGACAGACTGCTGGTCGAACACTGGACACTTGCCTCTTGTAGCCCATGAAACATAGTCCCCTCAAATATGTGGAAAAACTGATGGCCCAGGCTAAGGGGAAGAGGGGGACGATGGGCAAAAGGGAAGGAAGAGAGACACATTCACACAGGCTAGTCATCAGGGAACACTCCAGATTCCAAAATAGCGGGCAACACAGTATTATAAACAGGCAGAACAGGCAAACTCTGCCCCAAGTTGCTTGGAAGAGCAATTACAACTGACCTTGCCCTTGTATCAGGACCTGTACATTTTTAGTGCCCTTTAAAGGGAGCATATAAGAGTATACAAAAGGTGCTGGATTAATCTCAGCCACTGGTAAATACTCTGAGCCGCATCCCAGTCTATCATTATTTTGCACACCATGCCACCTCAGTTTAGACCCAGCAATATGCAAATCAGTCTTGACCCTGTTCCAATGGGAACAGGCCGGCCCAAACTGCCAAGCCAGGCCCTCCCTGAACTAGAAGACAAGCAATCCAGGGCCAGTTTCACCCTTGTTATGGGTTCATCAGCCGGATATAGCTTGGCTCCAGTGACACAGTGTGCATGGGACCCACATCTTGGATCTAGGCCCAGATCTCTGTACTGGAGGTGAATGTTTGACATTGTTCAGCATTCTCTCCACCAATTGCTCTTTTTTCATTTGTCACCCTCAGTGTGACGGGTATAAGCAGACGTGAGTCCCGTGCTCGCCATGCTACTGGATTGAAGCTAGCGTGGCTGATGACGGGAGATACCCCAAAACCGGTCCCAGGATGCTTGTTTCTGGTCCAGGGAGTACCTGGTCTGGCAGTTCGAGTTGGACTGTTCCCAAGGGGAGCAGGGTTAATACTAATTTGCATATGGCTAGGTCCAAACTGGAATGGTATGGTGAGCAGAAAAACTATGGATTTAGGCCCAGATCTCTGTACTGGTGGTGAATATTTGACATTGTTCAACATTCCGTCCATCAATTGTTCTTTTTGCCTTTAAAGGGAACAAACAGGATCCCACGATAATTTTGGTATATCCACTGTCTGGTTGCTGAAGAACCCTGCTTTTATGCTATAAGACTTCTGTCTCTTCCTTTGTTGTGGATACAGGACCTGCTCCGAACTGGATTTTAGTGTTAGATGGACACTAAAAATAGGAACACAATAATACACTCCCCCCTCACACTCTCAGACTCGGAGTCCAAGTTTAGTGTGACTGATGACCTTAAGCATCTTGGAAATTCTGGAAAAAACGCACTTGTTAAAAATCTGGCTCCAGGCTTTGCCGTAGCCACCTTATTAATATTCAAAGAAGATAACCCTGAAGAGAACCCCATGGGCGAGTGGTTCACTAGGGGATACTGGCTGATGGCTTTGTGCTGGCAATGTAAGATACACACAAGCTTGGTGAAGGCTCTGAAAAGCACTTCATGCAATATCTGTGCCAATTAACCACAATGCCAGGGGTAGCAGAAGTGACATCATCCTAAAGGTCAGCCACTGATGAAATCACAGGAAGTGACCACATGACTTTTGACCCTGATGATGTTAGAGCGAGTGTTATCACATGATCTTTTACAAAATGACATTGAAGTACTGACATCATTAAACTCAAAATACCAACAATAAATGAAAGAGAGAACATTAAATGATTATCAAGATAATGCACAGGTTTTTAAATGAGTTGAAAATCTATTTATGTATCATCACATAATGCCATGATATACTATGAGTGCAGCCATTACATGCCAGGAGTGCTGCCTTGATACTTCAGGTTTGTAACAGCCATCTACCCAAATACAGCCAACATTGACACATAGCCACATGCAAATACATGGGCCCACATACCAAGACCCAGCTCTAAATGCCCTGGCCCAGACAAGGTCTGGGAACCCAGTGCCCAGACAAGATGCTCAGCCTCAAATGAAAGGCACATCCATTATTTTCAAGTGTCCATCACACATTGTGACCCAGATTTACAAACAACTTTGCATTAGGATTGTGTTACTTTATCAATGCAAGCCTGATGCAAAGTGCTGTGGTGGGATTTACAATCCAATTCAAATCATGATTTTCATGGTATTGTTACCTAAAGTGATGCAAAGCTGCACGGAGTGCAGCCTTTCATTCTACTGGTGGTGCATGGGCATTCCCATGCACCCATCCAGGGGTTTAAAGCAAACTCTTAACTACAATGAATTGTAGAGAGGGATTTGCACCAAGAACGTGTGCCTTCTTGAGGTAGGCGTAACAAGGAGAAATGTTTTCATTCACCCTCGTTTTGCTCCTCTTTGAATGTGTGCTGCATTCTAGAGCACACATATAAAGTGGGAAACACCTTAAAGCATAGGTTTTGTACTGGAAAGGATCCCTTCCAGCACACAACCTATGCTTCACATAACATGGAGACCCTTGAACTATGGTGCAGGGATGAGTCCATTGGTGCATGGCAGCCAGAATTGAGCCTGCGCAGGAAGAGAGTAGAAAAACAACATATCTTAGTACATATGGCGCTGTTCTGCTCTCTCTCACTCATGGAACATAGTGCAGCAACTTTTCTTGCAGCACTGTGCTGCGTTGCGTGAATGATCAAGTATGTATCACATGGGCAGCAGCAGAACAGAGGCAGTCAACCAAATGGCTGACCATAAGTCAATGTGATATGAGCAGAACCTGCCAGGTCATCCCTAGGATTTGCTTTTTACTCTTTCTTCTGGAGTGAGAGGTCCCAAAAAGAGGCATACAACGTTTAGCAACTGCTGTTAGCACCCCTGAAATCAATTGTGCCTTTTTAACTAAACCTGTGGAAAAGCAACATTTTAATCAATTTGAGTTTGCATTTCACGCGCTTCAAAATGTCTATTTGCAAAATGGGAAAGTGCGAAACAAAATCAAATAATTTAAACATCTCATTTATGCTTGACTAATAGAAAGTACACATGCCTCATGTGAGCACTGTTTTCCTTCTGTTCCTGCCTTTGTGATCTCTGACTCCAGGGTCACAAGGGCAGTACCAGGGGTCGCAAGGAGCAAGTCAGGTGTAGCAGCTGCAATCTCCTGTCGACCCCTAAATGACATTTATAGATGTGGCCTTATCTATGCAGCAACCTGTTACCTGTACTGCAGTGGTGGCTGGTGACGTTTGAAAGTGGTGGGCGCAAAATTTGTGGTGGAGTGCACCGCGGCGAGCGAGCCGGATCGACCTAAGGCAGGTTCGGGGGGGGGGGGAGGGGTTCTCCCTCTGGGAACATTTTGAAAAAAAGAGTGGGTAAATGGAGCAAATTTGAGAATGCAAGAAGGTTATTAAAGCAATTGTGAAAGTGTAGTTATTACATTATTAAAGAGATGTCATATAATAACATAGGTAGCTGCTTATTCAGTATAACCACAGAGCTTCATAACAGACTTTGAGATAACAATGCTGAGTATCTCACAGATTTTTTTATTTATCAAACGACTAAGCAGGTCACAAACTAGCAGCATTAAAGAAATGTTAGCATTAACGTATTGTTCACTTTTTGTAGACAAAATCAGCACGTCTGTCTTTAATAGCTGTGAACTTCTCAATGACTTCAACATTAAAGTCTGGGATTCTTTTGAAAAGGTATCCCTCTATAGAGAGCATTGCTAAAGCATTCAGTCTTTCTCCAATCATGGTCTTCCTTAGGAATGTCTTACTTCTGTTTAAAGTGGAAAAGCATTGTTCCGACTCTGCTGTTGTCATAGGAGTGGTAATGACTATTTTAAGTAAAGCCACTGTCTCTGTAAGTGACTTTTCCATATTAAGTTTCTGAATTAAAGCTAGCACAGAAATGGCACCAATGGCCTGCTGGTATACATGCATTCCGTACAGTACAGTCAACTCAGTTCTTAGATCCTCTTTGTTGAGCATAGGATAAGCTTCCACAGCCTCATTCAGAGCTTGCTCAGGGAAGGAATTATCACATTTTGCAAACGGATCACTTTGCAGCAATGCAGCAATCGCCAAATGTTTTGTAAAAGAAAAACATTACCATGCATGCACAAATATAATGTCACATACCTCCTTTGCAATTCGTAACAGACTGCTGATGTTTTTCCTGCGGTTTGAGAAAGTAGAATCCTTTGGCAGTCTGCTGTCTAAATTGTCAACCCCATCTCTCACTTTGCTCATGCTGGTGACAAACAGACTGGTAGCTCTTTGCACAAAGACAGCATCTATTTCTTGTTTTTGTAACTGGCTGTATAATATGTCGACATGATGCATAATTTCATGAAATAAAAACATAAAGATTTGAAACTCTCTGTCTTGTAGTGTTCTAGCAAAGCCACAGGCTTCATTCCGACTTTTGAATTCAAAGTCAGCATTGTCTTCTATGGCGTCGAAACATTTCTGAAGATCAACCCTATATTGGAATGTTACGTTGGTTGTACGTATGTGAAAGTTCCAACGAGTTTGGGATCCCTTTGGAAGCCTTTCAGCCACAAATTCCTGAAGTACTTCGGTTCTTTTAGGAGAATGTGAGAAGAATGCTGCCATGCCTCCTACATCCAAAAAGAAAATTTGTGCCTAGGAGATCTTTGATACTGCCCGTTGCATAGTAAGATTAAGTTGGTGGGCATAACAGTCCAGATAATGGGCATTAGGGTATTCATCTCGAATTCTTTTTTATACTCCACCAAGGCTTCCACTCATCACTGATGCACTATCATAGCTTTGTGCAATAAGTTTTTGTTTTTGAGGCTGCTCTGGAACAATCAAGTTCAGTTCACGTAGTATAGCTGAAGTAATGGTTTCTGCACTAGAGTCTCTTAAATGTGTGAAACCATAGAACCTCTCCACAACTTTACTATCATTGTCAAGGTACCAAAAGACTAATACGGACTGTGTTTTAGTGACCACATCAGTAGTGCCATCAGCCTGAATAGCCACAAAGTCTGTGTTTTCCACCTGTTGGACAATATAGCTTCTCATAATTTCTAGCATACACTCAAGGACATAATTTTGTATTGTTTTAGAGGTGCCCTTAAAGACTGTAGCACTTGCTAAATGTGCTTCCATTTCATTGTCTATGCTTGCTGTTAAATCCACAAGGCCTCTGAATATACCAGGATTTGAGGACATTTCAGATTCATCATGCCCTCGTAATGCCAGTTCAACTGCTTCATTGTGTTTCTGTATTGATTTGTGGTATGCGTCACTTATGGGGGCTTCAGTCGGTGTGTCTCTCAACATTCCCAGTCTCGTTAGGTTTTCCATATGGATACTTGTGTGTGCATTCTTCTTTATTTTGTCTGACAAATGCTTCAAGTCTGTTACTCCTTTTTTTGTCCAAGCAATGTCACCACCAAACAGCAAGCAGGGGAAGCAGAACAGAGTATTTGTTGAAGTACACCCTGTAAGCCAATAAACTTGTGTGTACCAGGTGTTTGAGAATGTACGTCTGTAAGTCTTCCCTCTGTCTTGGGCATTTTGTTGTAGTTTCAGGTTGGCAGGTCTGGTCCTAATCGTTTTACAGTTAGTTTGTCTTCAAGTTTCAGTCCAATGAATGGCCTTGCAAGTAGTTGTTCTACTGTATTCATGGTGTCTTACCAGTATTAAAGTTACCTGTCAATAATCTAAGTACTATGTATAAGGTTTGGTGCAAAAACATCAATTTTCTGTATAAATACATATCTTGTGCATTATTACAATATATCTCCAACAGCCCCCATTTGACCAACATGACTGTTAAAAATACAGTCTCATAGCCTGCTGCCTCTGTGTGCCATACTAGTTGCTGAAGGCCCTGAAGCAGACATATCTCATGCAACAGGTGAGGGCCTATAACAAGGCAAGGGAGAGGGCCTTTAGACAGCTGGGCTATAAAGCTATTGTTACATTCCATCCACTGAGTGTAGAATGTTTGAAATTAAAAAGGGGGAAACAGAAAGACAAACTTTGGAATTATGCTATAGCAGAAGGCTTACTTACACCAGCCATTATTATCCCTGAGCCAGTTCATTGTCTTCGATGGAGCTCTCAACATTCAAATCTGTCTTTTATTATTGATTACACAGTTGCATGCCTCAAATCGACACTGATTGCACCCATCCCACCCACCATGTAGACCACATACATAGTCGTTAACTACAATGTAAAAAAGCTATAGCATCAGTTTCCTTACTGTAAAGGATGGGGTTGTTGTGCTGTAGGGGTGCAAGAGCAGCAAAGGAGGTTGGGTCCTCTGTTTTTATTAGTCCAAAAATTAGGTAAAGTTTATCAGACTGAAGCTTTACCAGATGCTGAAAAAAATATATATCATCATTTAGTAGTGTCAACCAAACACAAATTATACGTGAAAGCCAAGCAATGCCTGTGGAAATCACACTTCACCAACCCAATACCTGCCTATGCACTCCCCCATTCTGGAACTTGGCCCAGGGCAATGGTAATGCGCAGAGGGTCAACATGCCTGCTGCAAAGACCATGTACCATACAGATCATAAAAGTGTATAGAATGTAGATAGTTCAGAGGGTTACTGCTTTTGTCAGAGATATGCTGTTGTAACTTGCAGTTTAAAAGTTACAAGCCTAACATAGCAGAAAGAGCTTTTAACTGTCATCAAAGCATAATGGCTGGTGTAAGTAAGCCTTCTGCTCCAACATAATTCCAAAGTTTGTCTTTCTGTTTCCCACTTTTTCATTTCTCTTGGGTTCAGGTTCAGTCTTGGTGGAGTGAAGGTAGGATAGAGAGCTGACATGAATCAATTGTGCATAAGCAGAGTTTTCAGTCTACTGAATGTCAGGTGGAAAGGCAAGACCTACTAATAATACAAAGAAGGACCAGACGTAAGGCAGAAGATGCAGAAATGCAGTAAAACATACATGGCGCCACGTCTCCAGAGACCAGTGAGAAGGAAGGCAGGAAAACAATTTGCATGAAAGACAGAGGAAAGGTGGAACATGCAAGCTATGTCACTGCCACAAATGAAACCTTCTCATCCAACATGGACTGTTGACAGGCACTAACTAAAAGGAAACAGTTTGCAGTACAAGAAAATGCAGGTGTACATTTCCAAGCAGCAAAATGTATGACTGGACAACAGTTAATCTGGGGCATATCATGATCATTGATGTTGTGCTCAATTATGCACAGAAGGTAAAGGGTTCTGTGAGCTCTGCAACAGTGCAACTTTTTTTAGAAAAAATATCCACAGTTCCCTTCCCTTCCTATTAGTCTGCATTTTACTGACTGGTATGTATTGACTATTTTAAAATGTTCCTGTGTGTACAAGTTTGCTTCTGTTTCATTCTGCCTGCTGTATGCTATAAAAAGAATGTTGGGGTGGGGAGCAGTACAAAGGGGCTAAAAATAGCCTGAATTTCTTAACTGCACAGCAGATTACAAGGAAACTGTTAATCTAGACACAGACCCCTAAATTACAACAGTTATGCGACAATATCTCAGTCATATAAAATTGCCCACACTGATGGCGAATCCCATGTAACATCCAGGCAGCAGCTGCTGCTCAACAAACAGGGAGTATAATTGAGCCAGTCCCAAGCCCCAAGCCTGCCCACAGGGAACATCCTAACTGGGGCACATTTGTTTTCCCCAGCAGGGTTGTATCGTAATCGTATCCTCATGATAAAATATAACCTTGCTGAAGAGAACATGTGTGACCCGGCGCCCCCTGGGGCCTGACGCAGATTTCTGAGGGTCTAGGGGAGGCAGAGAGTTCAGCAGACAAGCGTGGGGAAGGGGCGCAATGGAGGAACAGTGGCCTCTGCTCCTGGCAGACTGCAGGCTCACTCGTGCCAGGCCTGCCCGCGCCTCGCTACTTGGGAGTCA
The DNA here is from genome assembly GCA_963921515.1 of Calotriton arnoldi. NCBI lineage: Eukaryota > Metazoa > Chordata > Amphibia > Caudata > Salamandridae > Calotriton > Calotriton arnoldi. The sequence continues at coordinate 758,478 of CAWUFW010009135.1, forward strand.
GTTTGCAGCTATTGGATGCTAGCTATCACTGACTGACTTGAGGCGAGCAGGGCTGGACTGGGCCACAGCGGCCAGCAAGTTGCGGCTTTGGCGCTCCGCTCCATCAATGGCGCATTGGAGCTTAAGTTTGCCTGGTAATGAGGGGCAGCCACAGAGCAGTGAGCCCCACCACCAGTAAAAGGCAACACAGTGACGGTAGCTACCGGCTAGCATGGCTCCATTTAGTCTTGCGCTTTAGTTCACATATGGCACGTATGTGAACTGAAGCAAAAGTACGCCACGATCAAAGAAACCTCCCCCATTCCAGATAGGCCTCAAGCCTGCTGCCTGGTCAAATGGAGACTCGTGACTCGGTCAGGTTACTTTACATTATTAGAGCAATGGTGGCGGCGGCATGGCGCGAAACTAGAGACATTGGGGCATATTCTCAAGGAGCTATTGCCGAGTTAACGGCACTTTATCGCAGCCAAAGTCAAGATAAATGTATCGCAACATTCACAAGCTGGTGCTAACAGCCTATAACACCAGTTTACCTGCGAAAGCATCCGCAAAAAACATCGCCACAGATGACCCCTGCAACTATTGCTAATGAGATGCAGAGTAGGCATTCCCGAGCAAAAACGCGCGACAACACCACACCTCAACATTCTCAACGACCAGCCCGATCAGCGATAAAACCACAAAACAGGCGATAAGGCGCGTTAGCAGCAGGAAACTAACACCTGCCCTGACCTGGTGCAAAGTCGGAGCACAGCCTGCACCACAAAATGGAGCCCAGCCCAGAGCCACACCTGAAGGGCAACAGATGCCATGGAGCTACTCACCATGCATCCCGGAGCCCCGAGAGGGCAACAACACCCACCGCCACCACTCCCCCACCCCCCAGACACCCACCGCCCCCCCCGGACCAACACTGAGGCAGCGCAGACAAAGACAGCGACCCTCCTAAAATGGACCAACCCCACAGACCCAACACCAGAGAATGTCATTGCCCACTATATGCCCAAAGGGACAACCCTCCTCCGCATCCTGACCACCATAGCCCACAGGCTGATGGTACCAACACAGCGGACAACCAACATCCCACTGCAGACAAAGCTGCTGGCCGTGATGCACGTGTTGGCCTCTGGTATCCTCCAACCAACCTCCGCCTGAGACGGAGGAGTCACACAGCCTGGCCAATCCAAGTCCCCCACAACGGTCATGGATGACACCATCAGCTTGGTACCCCAACATCTATACCTCACACACACTGTGCAGGAATAGCTGGAGACCAAGCAAGGCGTGTATGCCACAGCTGGCTTTCCACACGTGTCAGGGAGCAAGTGACTGCACACATGTCCTACTAGTGGCCCCTTGCGACACTGCACACAATAAGCGCAACAGAAAGCGCACGGATCCCACCAATGTGCAGGCAATAGTGGACCACCGTGGAATCCCCACCAACGACGTCGCCAAACACCCAGGCAGTGTGCATGATACCTGCACCTCCCAACAGTCCATCATCAACCTGTGCCACCAGGATGGCACCCACGGAAATGCACTGCTCGTTGGCCAATACCAAATGGTCACACCACACACCTCAACTCCACAATCATGCAACACACAACACAGGAAATGCACACGTCACAAGCTCACATACAACATGCACACCCACCAGACACGACAGCACAACTCACTGTGGGAACCTGGGCCAGCCATGTACATGAGCCATCTACGGCATGGCACCTTGGACACACAATAGCAGAATGTCGGAAGAGGTGGGGACCAGGCAGGTGTGAAGGAGGCAAGGGACCGATGAATGAGAATGTACACAATGCCAAGTGTGGCGTGGATGTGCTGGCCAGACTACAGTATGCAGACCACACACATATCCATATCGACATACACCGCTGGTATTTGGAGTGTAGTGGACAGTGGACGCAACCATGTCACCCCAGCCAGTGGGGAAGTCGCGGAAATGTAGCTTGTGACGTCCCCCCCGTAAGCGTGAGCGGAGTGGGCCGGCCCGGCGTACGCTAGGCCAGCGTAGGGGTGTGAATAAAAGGCACGTAACCCTGGGCGTGGTCCTCTTCTGGAATACCCAACGTCTGTGCCAGGGCGGCGCCCCTTACCCCGCCACGAGGCCGATGCCGTGAGCGGTGTTGCCAGCGATCCTGGGCGCCTGCTGCACCCCAGGACGCTGGTCCCCGAATCAATCCTGCCCGCCCCTGGGCACCCAGGCCTCAATGCCCACCTTCCGACACCAGCGTGTGTCGATGAGGGCCCACCACGTGCCGGTGCAATCTCCAAGCCCGAGGCCTGCGACCTTGGCAGCCTCCTCAGACCATCACGGCCTCCGCAACACAGGCCCGCAGTATTCCTTTCACGTTGACGTACTCCACCGGCATGCACAGCAGACAAGTAGGTCACACATTTGGAACTGAGTCTTGATTACACCATGGCAGAGCACTTAAATCATGGCTGAGTGTATGACACTATACACCCTTGAATGTGGTGCCAACAGGTCTTAGTGTTACATCACAGCCGCAAGATTCTGTGGGCCCACGCGGACTACTGCTCTCGGCCTACGCTGCGCTCGAGTAGGTCACAGAATTGGAACTGAACATCGATTATTCAAAGGCAGAGTAGGAATCATTGCACGCAAGGAGAGGCATACGAGGATGACGCGTTGCAGTTGGGAGGAAAAAAGGACCATCATTATGGAGGTGATCGAACACTACCGACAACTGCCCTGATGTCACTAACTCTGTGCATCGCGAGCCTACGACACGTGGCTGTGGCCCACTGCTGACCGCTGCCTCCGGCCTACACTGCGGTTCAGTAGGTCACAGAGTCTAGAATCGTCAATGCCGGAGCTCATATCAGTGTTCCGGCATCATCGCAGACTGCATCCCCTCTCAGCCCCAGTGCCACTAAGTCTGTTCCCTGACATTCATTTAGTTTATTTTATTTATTTGAAGAGTTTTATATAGCGCTGGCTAGACCCGGAGGTATCAGAGCGCTTTACATAAGGTCAACATTTTTACAAAGTTAGCATCAGATTACAAAGAAGAAACATGGTATAGAGAAAAACAGCGTTACATAGTTACATCCATTACTAGATCATTAAATAGCATCAGAAAGCAAGTCCTGTAGTGCATAGAGAGGAGTGGGTGAGTAGTAAGGGGGTAGGAATCGGAACAGGGCTAGCCGAATGGCCAAGGAGGAAAGTGCATCGGAAGAGGAAAGAGGAAAGGAAGGAGCGGGGACAGGAGGGCGCGCAGATCGGAAGGAGAAAGAAGACGATGTGGGGAGAGGAGAAACAGTGTCAGTGTCCAGAGGGTAGGTGACGTCCGAGGGAGGATCCGCAGTCCATATCCTCAATAGCAACCAAGGCTGCTCCTCCGGGCATCGGTAATGTTGCAGGAAACTCCGCCATCGTAGAATATTACAGAGTTCATCGGAAAGAGGTGGTGGGGGCAATCGGATTCGAGGGCCAAAGTAGCAACCCCGGAGAGAGAAAAAGGGGTGAACCCCAGCCAACAACCACGCTGAGATGGTTCAGCCATCGGCAGGTCCACGATGAGTAAGAAGGAGGGGGGGATACACAGCGGAGAGGCGAGGAGAACTGTGCCCAATGTCCGACTGGGTAGGTGACGGCCGCGGGTGTGAACCACAGTCAGTCTCTCCTATAGCTGCAATGGCAGCTCCACCGGGCATCGGCCAAGTTTTTCAGGCTCCGTGGTCAGAAGAAAATTCACTGTTCCTCAGTTGCTACAAGTCAAATCACGGAAATCGGAGAGACAAGGGACTGTTATCCACAGAAATCCCAGGTGAGTAAAAAAGGTCCGGGTAGGGAGAAGATTCAAGAGGAATAGTCATCGCAAAAGACAGTCCCGACAGCGGAGAGGCCATAAACCAGTACGTGGGCCCCTCCCCCACTGGATGTGTCTGCCTTGTACCGATGTTGCGGGCAGGCAGGACAACCTCGATGGCACTCTTTCCCTACAGGGGGTTAAACCGGCAGTGCTGTACCTTGGGGTAGGGACGGCGGGGGGGCTCCGCAGATCGTCAAAGCTCGATGCAGTGGTATCACGGCTCCCATCTTACGACCTCCCGGGTGCAGGCTCGGTATCCTCCAAGCGCCATCTTCGTTCACGGTTGCTGAGGAGCGTTTTGTCTCATTGCTCGGCTCACCAATGATTAAGGGAAGCGATGTTGTGTTCTGCGATAGCCGCAGACATTCCGATAGCGGAATTTGTGCATCTGGTGGGTCTTAAGTGCGGCAAGGCGCCGCTCTGAATTTTTGGGCACGGGTTCATCGCAAAGCTTCAGCTCCAAGCGGCCATCGTGGTCGCTCATGGACACTCTCTGGTCGTACATTGGTGGCGTTTGAGTCTATGGACTAGGGGGTGGTTTTCATCCTCATGCAGCTGATACCGAATTGGTGGTGGCAAGGAGGCAGTCGCTTTCCACTCCTCCATTTGCTGCTTCCGGATAGCTTCTGCCCCCTGCATCATGCCCTGGAAGAACACCTTCCACTGTCCCCCGAAACACTCCGCGACATCCACCTCCGACATCGAAGAGGACACACTCAGTCAACATGGCCGTACCTCATTGGACCGCAAGTCATCGTCCCGTGGCGGTGTGCCTGTGCCTGCCGCTGTGCACCCGGGGCCACTAACTCTGTGTAGCTCAAGTCCGGGACCCTGTCTGAGTGAATATTGGATAACCTCTGTGACGGTGGTCTTGGGGTCATCGATGCCATGTGCATGTGGCCCTGCGCTGTGCGCTGCCTCCGGCCTCAACTGCGGACCACCAGGGCTCACACATCAAATCGAGTCCTGACCGGCCCGGACGTCGCATTACCGCAGGAGGCACATGCCACCATCGCCAGGGCCAACTCCAACCACCATCTGCCAGAGTCCAGACAGTGGTACTGGCAGACTGACGGAGTTGCTCAGACCTGTCGTGGATGCCATCATCTGCCTGATCCCCTGCTCAGCACTCCAGGTGCCACTGACTCAGTGCACCGCAACCAATGGACCGTTACTGATTGAGTTTTGTGATGTGGAGATGTTGCGCAGCAATGTCACCTCAGGCAGTGTGGGAGACCTAGGACGTTGATTAGGAAGTTGCTGCAGGTCTCACAAACCCCACTGCATCTGCATCAGGAATATCCCAAATGGACACAATCCAAGTTATTTTCATCACATGGGCGCGCACAGCTCTAGTGCCCCAACCTCAGTGCACTACAACTCAAGGACACTTCTGTTTGTATGTTGGGTGCCTCTGTACTTGCTCCGGCTCCCTCCATGTTGCTCAGCAGTTGACTCTGTTATGCATGTGTTTTCTGTTTCCATTGCACTGATGTCCACTGTTCAAGTTGTTGCCAGCACCGAGCACTCCGTGCGGGCTGGCTGATGCTCACCCCACACACATCCAGCACAGGCGTCACTGTACATGTGGCCCTGCCAATAAAGGGGCTGGGCGCACGTGTCCGTAGCCAGTTCAACATGATATCTGCGTGTATCTCTATGGCAGTGTGGGTCTCCTTTGTGGGGTGTAGGTGGTCCCTGAAGGGTTATTGACACCCACGTATGTGATCTAGTTTGCCTTCCATGGGTTCGGACCACACCCACACCTGTTCGGCCACCTCCTTTTGGCGTTCTGACACATGGCATTGGGGTGCCATGTGTGGGTCGGTGAAGTGTTGTGGGCCAGCCTTGCTTGCGTGTGCTTCATGCTGTGTGGTCTGTTGCAGGGGCTGGGTTCTCCTCAAAGTAGCTTGTCTGCCCTGGTCCTGGTGGTGGGTTGCGTGGGATGTCCATGGGCTGTTGTAGGGCGTAGGTGTCGAAGGTGTGTTGGTCGTGTCCTGCATCACTGATGGGTTGTCTGGTCTGACCTGCTGGAGGTGTTGTTTGTCCCTCGTGAAGGTGAGATGCATGTTGACATTGTGTTGGCATTTATGTTGGCGCATTGTTCTTGTAGACATGCAGACTGTGTGACAATGTACATTGTGGCTGTTTGGGTGGCACTGGCTATTTGAGGGGGGACAGTGGACATTTGGACTACATGACTGTTGTGAGGTTGTACCCGTACATATGCATCTCACAGTCCCCTGCTCTGTCAAATGTGATTGGCCTGTTTCTGCGCATGGACAGACCCAGTTGTGTCCCCTGTTCTGCAGTGTCGGTATTGGAATTTGTGCCACATTGTCATGGGATGTGCTGTGTTTGCCATGTGTGTGTGCTGCAGTGTGCCACAGGGATGGGGGACATGACCCTGGGTTATTGTGGGTGTGCAGTGTGCTAGACGTCATTGTGCATGTGTGCCATTGTGCCCATCTCCCCCGTCCCCCCAGGACCTGTTCGTTACTCACCCTGTTGTTGTTGTGTCAGGTCCTCTCGAGCTGTGTCCGTACTCCCACCTCCTTGCACCGTCTCCACACTGATGGCTGGCCTCCATTTCCTCCAGCTCCTCCTGTGGTGCAGGACTCCCACCTCCTGTCGCCGTAGCTGCCTTTCTGTTGGCAGCGGCTTTGGGCCTGGTTTAGGTTTTCACGTCATGCCAGCGCCTTTTGGCCTCCTCCATTGGCCTCCTCGGCACTCCGGCTGCATTCAAGGTGGTCTGAATGTGGGTCAGTTGCTGGTAGTGTTCTGTCACATCCGTGACGCTGGTCTTGTTTTCCTACGGACTGCACCGAGGCTTCCTCTCCCTCTTCTCCTTGGCCTTCCCCGACCCAGTTGGTCCTTGCTGGTGGTCTGTGGGGCTTGTGGGGTTCACGTTGGCCTCAGCGCTGGGTCAGGGTGCATCCATGTTGCTACGCACTTTGGATTGTTTCTGGTGTGTTGTTTTTGTTGCTTCTATGGTGCATTTTCCCGCCAGACGCATGGCATTTACAGGCCTGCCGCTGGTTTTCGCTGCTTTTTGTATCGCGTTCGGCCTCATCGCAGCTTTTTTGGCGTTGGTGTTTTGCATTTTTGCGGCGTGGCGTCGATTTTAACGCGGTCAGTTGACGCGTTATCTGGAGACTATCGCATGGTACCACCTTGTTGTGAATACTTGGTTAACACAGCGTAAATGTCCCGCGATGGACTGTGATGTTGAGGGTTGCGTTGTCACTTTTGCGATGGTTATCACACGTTCTTGAGAATATGCCCCATTATGCGCAAATGTGATTAAATAATAAAATGGAAACTTCTGCACATGCTAAGTCGCTAACACCATTCATCAAAGACGTCACATACAGATGTAGCAAGGAAGCATACTTGTCTTCCTCATTTAACCAGGCCAGCATCTGAGGTGAGTTATTTTGGTTCAGGAAGGTTCCGGGATTATTGTGTTGTTATTAACCGACCCTTACCAAAACCAAACATGTTTATCACAGCTTACACTATTTTAGGTAGCATACAATTCCATTGGAAGTCTGTGTAGTTCACAATCAGAGAATGGTTTCAGAGTATGGGCTCTAGCAGTGAAATGTATTGCACTGATAGTGCTTGTGGTTTGCTTAGGAATTGATAGACACTAATCCCATCACAGTGCAACGAGAATTAAATAATCAATACGGTTCTAGCAAGGACTAGTAGGCACTTGAACATAAATTATTTGCAGATGCACTGTTACTTGCAAGCTACATGAGCATTCAAACAACATAATAGTTTGACAGGAGACTTCTGGCTGAGTAAATACATACTTTTCTGCAGTACCTATATCATCAGGATTATCTTTACCTTGTTGTGGTTATTTAACCCTTAGCATTTTCCAGCTGTGCTCCTTTACTTTCACCACAAACAATTTGAGCTTATAAATCCCAGCACACAAGCGCAGTAGGCCAAACAGGATCGGTCTGAACATTATCATCACCACAGGCATGTAAGAAAATGGATTAATAGTTGTAAAGGATGTGACTCCTTCAAGAGGGATAAATCAAAAATCCTGTCAAGTCAAACCTATAATTTCAAGAAAATAAACATGGGCTCTACCCCTGGTAGCCGTGGCACAGAGCAGACAGGCTTAACTTTACAAAAAGTGTGTGAGCATGTGAAATATTTAGCAGTACCAAAACAAATAAGAAGTCAAACACATCACAATAACAATTCTACAACTGTTCTCTTAAAATAGAAAAAATATAATTTAAAAAATGACACAAGAATGATTAAAATACAATAAGGAGATCTAGGGATATGACATTTTAAAGTTCTTAGGGGAAAAGCACCAGGAAAAAGTAAAGTTCTAATCAGCAGTCACTGTTGATTGTTTACGTGGGCGTGATTTCAGGCCAATGAGAGAGAGCAGTGGTTATCTACGACAAGTGCTTGTCCCTGTCAAATTTTTTATCAGGTGACTAAGGGTCTGATTGGCAGATGGGTTACTCCATCAGAAGCTTTACATATACCCTGTCTGCTTTATTACAAGTGTATTATAGCCAGTGGCCCTTGTCATAAGGCAACCGGGATTTCCGTCATTTGTGACAGAGAAGCTTGTCTGCCAAACTCAAAATCAGGCTGTTAGACTTTTTTATCGAAGTCGAAATACTCCTGTTGGCCATGGCTAAATGCAAGACTCCTACCTTAAAGACTTTGAGCTTTAGTAGCGTTTGGCTGACAGGATACCCTGTCAAAATATAACAGATACTCTGCCCACAATATTACAAATGCCATAGGCTATAATTCACTTGAAATATGGCAGACCGGACATCAGTCACATTTGTATCTCATTGTCAAGCTGTAAATAAAGCATATATTTTCTTTTTTGGAGCTCAAAATCCCTGATGATATATCCTGGTAAGTCCTCTCAAAATCTGACACCTTTGCTATGAGTACCAGCTAGAGCTCTGGTAGTTTTGGAAGTCCCAACTTTTCAGATTTTGGAGTTGCTCATCTTTGCTTATGCTAAGGCTCCTAGGAAGTCAGGGACAGCACTCAGGGGCTAGCAGAGGCCACCAGCAGGGTCTAGTCTAAGCTGAGGTGCTACTGGTCAGCTGGTCGCTCCAGGAAAAAAGCCTCTTGCAACTTTTTGTGTCCCTGTAGCCATGCAGCACATCAGCCAAGTCACCTTTGAAATACATTTCTCAGTGCTGGGTACAAGAGGAAGCAGGTCTAGCCCTTTAGGTCTCCACACAAGTCTTGTACAGCAGGCCCAGTCCTCTTCTGTTCTTCCACAGGTCCACATGTGTTCTGATGAGCAGGGGTCGAGGTGTCACTTTTGTAGGTTTCAATAGCCAGTGGGTGGGGTTGACTCTTGGACACTCCCTAACGAATGAGATAAAAGCTCCCAAGGGCAATCTTTCCCAGATTTACCTCACATCCTGGTTGCCTTACTGCAAACTATCCCACAATGCACTATTCAGGTTTAAATCCCAGATGACAGAAAGAGCTTCTATTCCCTAAGCCTTCCTTTACACCAAAATATGAATGGGCAGATCTCCCCTTGCTCCATTTAAAGTTAATGAAGTTCCTGTTCCTCCCCAACTGCCTTTCCTGAGCTGAGATAAGCCAGAAGCCTCACACCCAGGTCTTACTGCTAAAAGGCTTAAGCTATTGTTCCTGCTCTGGGGCATTTTCCACACCTTATTAAGGGGAAAACACTGACAGGGATATATGCTGGCAGGCTAATGGTAGTTAACCAAATGAAGCTTCAGGAAGGCAAAGACTAACTTTCCAAAAGTTACATTTCCTGTATTTTTATGAAGATTTCAACTACACAATTAAATTGGAATTTAATAAATATTAAGTGGACAAATCATTTCTGTAGTTATCCCAAATGAAAATTAGCAAAAACAGTACTTTAATAGCACTATAGTTGTCCCTATCGGATCAGTTACAGCCCTATACAGTGAAAATAGCTTTTGGGGGCCAATCACTGTAGAAGCATGGATGACTTAGTCGATATTTAAAAGTAGGGTTCCTTCCTGTGAAAAAGATGCATTTAGACAGGCTTGTATGCTGGTTTGAAAGTTACCGCAGTCTGGCTACACTTGTAGGCCTAAAACCATGTTTTTCCTCATCAACCTAGTGGATGGCACAATATGTGTTCCATGCCATTTCTGGATTTTCCTGTACCATACACTATGACCGTATTGAATATGCAAATTGGGGATTAGCCCATTTTACTATGCTTTAGGGATCAGAGCACATACACTGGGTACTAGACAGCAACTCCATTAAATAAAAACTAGGGGGTCCAGGTAAAAACGGGCATTTCTAAGGAGGCATAAATGAATTTTGCAAATTACCAATGAGAGAGAGAGGGAAGTTATTTAAGGTGAGGAACACTCTCAATCCCCCGATCAGATATGTTTAAACAACGAAAGAGTGTGACTCTTCAAATCAGTTGAGCATCTATGTGAAATCACTTAGATTTTCTATGAAAGCCCTCACTCACCAACCTGGTTGGTGACATGCTTCATCATTGGGCCCACCAGGAGAGGCCGAGTGCCACCCTGGTGTGCTTCGACACCAGAATTACTGCGGAGCAGGGAAAAATATGTGGAAAAGGTGATATGTGTAAGTGATTTAAAATTGACTGGTTGAACTCAAAGATCCAGTTTAATAGTTGGCCAATCAGTCAAGGATAAAAAAGACGTGTAGGACACTTCGACTAAATAAATTGTTTAGCCAGGTCCATTAATAAATGGTCAACATGTTTCTGCCTATGTGTTGAAACTATCTCAGGCTTTCGTCAGGACCAAGAAGGAAAAAGGTGAACCCCGGCGGTATGGGCACGCTAAGGCCCCCCCTAACCAGGGGTTGAAATGTTAAAATAGGTTATCCTCGTGTAGTGAGAGGAACTGAGTTTATTGTGGGGCGCAATCATTAATTACACCATAGGTCTCGGGAGGGGGGTGGTGGCAAAATGGCACACCGCCTTCGCTGCCAGGCACCCACTAGGTACCTACGGGACTCCCTCTCAGTGGCCGGACCCCGTAAGTGATTTCACATAGATGCTCAACTGATTTGAAGAGTCACACTCTTTCGTTGTTTAAACATAAATGAATTTTGCCCATGGTAGTGCTCCAAAGCAAAATGGCATATTTGCAACTCACAGCTGCATTACAGAGCTCTATATTGCCCAATGTGTTTGGAGCTGAACAACATGATGAACCCAAGTTGTTGGCACATTTGGATTAGTTATTGGTAATATTGAAAGGAACAGACATACAAATATCTGTTGGCGACAATAGAGAAGAAAACAAATGGCTAAGTGCAGAGGAATACAATTGCTGCTAGCAGGATCCATGAAATGCCTTTTCTGATTGTAGCTCGCATGTTCAGTTTATTGATATGAATATCTAGTGCAAATTAAATAAAGTGTCTGATGAAACTATGTAAACTGCATACAGCAGACATTGATCCACCCTATTTTTGCACTTTATTTGCACTGTAAAATATTATTGAATTTTGCTCCTCCTGAAGCAGGTGTATTTGAAACATCCTATTCCACCAAGACACTGTGTCAACATTGTCTCAATAAACTCCTTACCAACAAATGGGAAAAAGAAGATTTAGTCCAATAATATTTAGATGATAAACAGTTGGGAAATGTACAGTATGATTGATGTACTCGAATAAAACGGTTGTAGACTAGTGGTTGTATTTTTAAGCGTTAAAGTGGTATCCATGGGTGTGTAATTTATCTAAAATATAGAGGCGGTGCCCGCAAAAGGGCACTGGGGCTACGCCCCCTGGCCTTTTTGGGTCTTCCTTTAAAAAAAATATATTTTCTGTCATTAAAGTAAAATTAAAAAATAAAATATTTTTCATGGCAATCTGCCAGATGCTCACTTAGTTAGGGTAAGTCGCTTTCAGGAGCTACACACTGCGGGGCATATTTACAAGCCCCTTGCTCCACTTTTGCGCCGCCGATGCGTCACGCATGTGTCGCAGCGGCGACGCAAACCATGCGCCGCGTTGCGCTATATTTACAATGTGACGCATCTAGGGAGATGCGTCACGTTTCTAAACCCCTGCGCCACATGAAACCTGCGTCAGGTTTCATGTGGGCGTACCGGCGCAGGGGGGGGGGCATTCCGGCGCAGGAACGCCTCGGAAAAGTGATGTAGTAAAATCTACAAGATTTCACGCAGTCACTTTTCCGACGCTGGTGCGTCAAATCCTTACGCCTGCTTCAAGCAGGCGTAAGGATTGACGCACCATGTTAGGGATAGGGAAGGTTGGAACAGTGCTGGAGTTGCGTCGCGCTTCCGACACATCTTCAGCACTGCGCCAACCTTCCGCCGGCAGATGCGTCACGCATCTGCTTATCCTTGCGCCACGATGCGGCGCATCGGACGAGGCGCAAGGGTAAACTTGCGTGACGCATTTTCCCTGGCGCATCCCTGCTGATATGCAGGGATGCGCCAGGGAACGTAAATATGCCCCACAGTATGTTAAGATGTGTGTCAGACGCTGCACTGCAACGCCAGTAGGACTTGCCTACGCACAAGCCTTGTATTTCATTTTAAAGCAGTTGTCACAATCTCTTTATCTCCTCCTCCTTTAAGTAGCATGGATTGAAAACTGTCTCAGACATTTTACTCTCAAGTTCAGGCTTTTCAAAGCAGCATGTCAATCAAAAGCTGTTTTCTACACGCTTTCCAGATCAGAATGCTTCACTGACTCCACCTCACTTTGTGATGAAGCGGAAAAGGGTGCGGTCAAGGAATTCGTAACCAGACGTCAGTGATAATGAGCATGTTATTTTCTGATGTCAGGTCGCGTCCAGCTTCACCTTTCATTTATGCATGCAAGTTTGGGCCCAAGTGACGGAAGGGAAGTTTAGAATCACTTGTAGACGGATTGCAAAGATGAATGTGTCGAGGCACTCTAACTGTAGATATAAAGACAGCATAGTGCCATTTTGAAATGTAGAAGCAAGAGATTTTGCCTCCAAAGTTATGAGACTGCATTTGCCAACAGCCTTTTAGTGGAGTGAAGAACATGTAGAAGGGAGAAATCAATAACCATAAAGGTCTGTAACAATTTATTTCTAAAAAAGGAAGTCTCACGTTTGATAGATTACTCATTGAGTTTGATGCAAAATGTGACGCTGCACCTTTGAGAACTAAGGTATCACTTATTCAATGCAATTGCAAATGTTCACGGCAGAAACCCTCCTATGCTGGTACTGGATTGATGTGATTTTTTCCCACTGAGTGCAAATGATGTGGCTGGTCAGTCAGCAGTGTCATCTATTGTGTTATGCTGTACAATGCTTTGGTAGGTAGGTGTAGGCCTAGAGGCATGTCTTCCTACCTAAATTCTAGCTCATTTTTTGTAGTGACTTCTCTGTGTGTTGAGAAGTTTCTGTATTGTGCTGAGATTACAGGCGTAGTATAAAGGTGACATTTGAGAAGTCCCATCACTTTTGAAACTGCTGACTTTACCGGCTTCAGCATTGTTGTTGCATATACTTATAGTTACTTTTTTCTTCTGAACACCATTGCACTACATGACCCAGCATGCATCGTAGCTTTCTGTTTTAGTACAACTTGTATACTTCTTGCATATGGTTTCATAGCATTCACTGTGTGATATGTGCTTATGTTGCCTTCCATGTGACATCGCTGTCGGATTGTACTTATATGTATATATCTTTATGCACTCTTACCATGCAGACCATTTTTTGTTCAAATGGGCCCACTTCAGAAACATTTCTAAACTTGCTTTTTTGTTACATTTTGTTGGTGTTGTTAATTATCCTACATGCGAAACCAAGATATGCTCCTAAATCCATTACACAAATCTGCTTAATGTGACATATGCTCTAGCAGTTGGTCAACTGGAGGCCACCTAAATAGAAAAACAGACCTCTATAAATCTTTTTTTTTTTTCAAGTATCCCTCAAGAATTGCCTTTAAAAAATGCAGCCTCTAAGTCAATGTCTTTGAGAAATTATGGCATATAATGCACCAATTTTCTTCAAGACCCAGCAGCCTTCCCCCCAGGACCTGCCTTGGTAGAGTTGTGCTTTGTCGGTTCAATTTCAGGCATATGCTTATGCCTCACCACTTTGAAATTTTACCAGCCGTCACTGCAAAAATATAATTTAAAAAGATTTCTGTGCATCAGAGTAATTTGTTCTTCAGCCCTTCATCTGTAATGGTTAAGATTGATGTTTCTTTCATTTATACCCACTGCTTTGCCTAATTCTTTTAACATCAAAATGGAACTTCATCAATGCTTCTGCAAGTCCGCCTTCAATACTTCTTTAGGAAAAATCCTTATGAAAGAAAATTGAGATGAAGGACTGAACATATAGTATCTCAGTGAGAATGAGTATGACTTCCTGAACAAGAAATATCCACGTCTGCCCACCATATACACCTTGCGAAAAATTCACAAAAGGAAACAGGGCCCTCCGGGCATCCTATTGTGTCCGGATGGAATCTCCCACCAATTCTAGGACATTTCGAGTGTGGGAGTTGCAAGATTGTAACATTTGTAGTCACAAGTACTTTGAGTATGTAGACAAAAAATCTTTCACCATACCAGTTGTACTAATGCATATGTCATTTATGTTGTGATATGTCCTTGTAATTTACCACACATAGGACAAACAAAACAGAAGGTGAAACAGAGAATTTGACAACACTACAGCCGCAACAGATGGGAGACATGTGAGTACCATTGGTGGGGCAGTTCAACAAAACAAACCATGCACCAGAAAATATGCAGTGATTTGTCAGAATCAACGAGGTGGAGACATTGGGACAATTCTTGACTTGAGAGAATGTAAGTGGATGCTTTTGTTGGACTCAGTTAATATGGAACTTAATGAGCATGAAGAAATGAGGAACAAAGGGGTATACTCAGCCAGTTTCAAAATTGTTATTGCTCTGTGGTGTCACTGATTTTATTTTTCCTTTGATAATATTATATACGCTTATTATCAGTCAATTATTGCAAGAGAGTGAAATCCAGATGCATTACTTTCCTCACATATCTTGCCTGTAGGTATTTCCTGAATTTGTATCTTTCCCACAGGGCAACATATCGAGAAAACAATGCAGTTTAATTAGAGTAGTTGTACTCCTGGCATCACTGACGCAGACCTTCTAGTGAGCCTTTTTAGGTCTCGCCTTGGCAGCGCATGCGCTGCATGCGCTGTCTCAGCGAGACTTAAAGTAATCTGTATATTGGCTTCAACTCCGTGTAATTTCTCCTGCCCCTCGCGATTGGTTTCAGTCTGGCATTGCTGTTGTGTTCTTGATTTCTGTTGGCTGTTGGCCCTATGCTAACTTCCGTGTAGTCCCGAGGCAGCGGCGCCTAACTACAGTTTCGCTCCGCTCGCACTTAATTGCCTGCAGTGTGCCATCTGGTTGGGGGCGTGGCCCCCCTCCTCTCCCTCGTTCCGCCGGCCGCTTGTTTTTGTATGTTCCTCATGCTCAGCGCGGCGCACGCTTCACGTCCCTGGGGCTTTGTCTTTTTTCCCTACCTACCCCAAGTTGTGCTGTATGTTTTATTGAAAATATTTGACCCGATGAGGCATTGCAGCTCCTCCATTTCCCCCTTGCTAAGCACGGCAGCAGCTTTGGAGGCCACGCGCCTTTCTTATTTTCTGCATACGCCCGCTTTTGTAGGCACAGAGAGGTTACGTGATTTGCTCAAAATCACAGGATGTTGAAGCCGAAGACGAGACTCGAACCTGGTTCCCCAGCTCTATAGTCGGCAGCTCTACTGCTGCGCCACATCCTCTCTACATGAACAATTGCTCAATTAAGCAGCAGAACCAATGGGAGAGTTTATTGGGGTGGGAGTCTGGTATTACAGCACACATGCGCATCAGTTTGGTGTCGCATATAGAGGTCAGCGCTACCGGAGAACGAGGTGAGTATGGCGCATGATTCGATATGTGTAGGTCCCTCTTTACAGGGCCTTTCTGGGCTTTACTTTTCCTTCCACTGACGTGATAGAGGTATATTCTGTATCCCATTCCTCCTTTTGTAAAGGCTCCAAAATGCCTGCCTGTGCCCCTTGTGCCACAACAGCTGTCTGCTTTGGCAGATGGCACACGGCTTGAGGCCCCAGTGGGCAGGTCTGTACCCAGGAGCCATGGTGCTCCGTGGCTCATTCACTTGGAGGGATGCCCTTAGCTGGCATGACTAGCTGCTGAGCAGACGGGCTCTCCACATCCAATCACAGCACCAAGGACCGGGGAGGGCGCTGCCTGCCCAGGACTCACGCTGTCGATGCTCAGAGAAGTCTGGTAGATGTTAGGATGAGAGGGTGCCCCCGTCCTCTATTACCCAGACCCCGCGGCCTCTGGACAGGGCGGCATCGCCTGCGGCCATCAAAATCGAACTGCCTCTGCACATTTTATTTGTAATTTTTAAAATGCATTCTTTGCGTCCCAGCTGAGGAGTCGCTGTCTAGGAATGCCCTGCAGCTTGCTTTACATGCTACCGCGGCCCATCATCACACAGAAAGGCTTTGCCTTGGAGGCAGGATACGTATCCCGACAGCCTGCAAAGATCCCGCCCGCTCTCCCGATGCCTCCGCTACTTTTGTTTCTGAACAAACGCCTCTCCTACTGTTATGGGCTAATGTTGTGCACCAACACAAGCTCCTTATCTTTATGTACTGTAAATTTAGAAATGAATGGCATAGAAATGCTAAACTCATTCCCCGTGATGCCTCATTAATTTTTTTCTTCGCCATTATTGTGATGCTCTGGTGCATTAGCCCACGGTGTCAATTTCATTGGATTGGATCTTGAGGCCCATAGTTTGCATACAGATCTCAGCAGCAGGCACCTTAATGCGCTGAGCGATCTGACTAGCATTTTACCTTGTGACCAAGCAGCTAAGAAAAATGCCCAGCTGTGAGATTTGGCCAGGATTGCACCCTTTTGCAATCTCTGCAGCATGAGCATTAACCTACCCTCCCACCTTTCATACCCCTCTCAGGTATTCAGGTTCATGCTCTCCTTTGCACACGTAAACAAACCCCCAGAATACTATTCC
Source organism: Calotriton arnoldi (assembly GCA_963921515.1). Lineage (NCBI taxonomy): Eukaryota > Metazoa > Chordata > Amphibia > Caudata > Salamandridae > Calotriton > Calotriton arnoldi. The sequence continues at coordinate 775,429 of CAWUFW010009135.1, forward strand.
CCAGGTGAGTGTATGCTGGTATGAGCAGAGTGCTGGTGTCAGCAGCGTGAATTCATGAGTTCGCTTTCGGGGTGCCTGCAGTGCAGATGTAGACATCATCCCACTGTACCGAAAAGGGAACCTCTTTCACTCGGCGTGCGAACCGTCCATATGAAGGAAGGATCAAGAGCCAGTCTAGGCCTAGGCGGTGCCCCGGGGGCTCATGCGGCTTAGACCCATCTGCCAGAAGCATACCTTCCCCCCGGTGGAGACCCACAGTCAGCCAGGTGATGCCTGTAGCCAAGACCAGTATCCCAGCCCATGCCAAGAAGCAGCCAACTGAGTCTGGCAGAGCGCCATGCTTGGGTGAGTTCAGGTCACTTTATAAACCAGTAAAACAGCCGAGTGGGCCGAGCGCCTGTAGTACCAATCTGGGTGCTAATTAAATGGCCTGTCTTAGTCCCACAAGACGCATTTTTAAGCCTTTGTTCAAAAGAGCGGCAGGTAGTAATCTTTCTACTCACATGGTCTTTGTACGCAGATATGCCTAGTTGTACCATTTATAATCTGCTCTCTCCCTTCGTAGGTTCCCCTGATGCGCTTCGCAAATGAACTCCCTAATATTGTGCTTCACACACTCCGGATGCAGTATAACCACAGGTCTTTCTTGGTTGAATTAGTTATGTGTGTTTCTGTTGGATGGAAGGCAGCCCTCAATCTTATTTATGTTTTCACATTTTTTACAACTGCTTTGCTTGTATCTGAAATGCAATGTGGCTTTAAAGTTTACACTACAACATTCACCCATCCATACTGTATGAAATGGTTTGAATTTGTGCTACAATATTGTGACTTGATTTGGGGTCACGCCTGAGTTCTAACAATAAAACCATCTCTCGTCGCCCTTCCTGGAAGAGCATGGCTCCTTGTCAAGCTGGTGTCGTGTTGATATTTCGTCTTTGGCAACGGAGGAGGCTTGCTCTTCACAGGACCTGTTCTGCATTACCCTCGAGCGCATACATCTTATAGACCGTCGAGAATACGGTGCTGCTGAGAAATGTAACGCTTGACGCCTTTCTCACTCCACCATGGTTGGCTCATGAAGCTTAACCTTGGAATATTTGACAAGCTAATTTGGCAGCTCCTACGCAACTCTGTAACCGAAAGGGTCATATCGTCTCACATAGAACAGGTTAAAAAACTCATTCAGTTGGATTTCATACATTCATTTAATTAAAATGATTTATTTCTGTATTTACAAACAATATCGCTGGGAACAGAGGTGAGATTGTAAAGCCTTACAAAGAGGTCCTAACAATCGCCCATTTACACACACGTGCTGAGCATAATACATCCAGGTTAACAACAAAGAACGTCATACCCGTCCTACATCAAAAATTAAATTCAACAAGTCTCCAACTGCACATGACGGAAGTGGAAACTGGATAGGTCATTCAGGACGCGATACACCCCTTGGTAGGTTGGAGCGAAGTGGGGTGCTGGAGTACAGGGATCTTAATCCCACTCATAAAGCAACCATGAGGGTCTTACATCTACACATGTGCTGCATTAGACAGTGCTATACAATGCCATGTCTGAGAAACTGGAGCACTTGTTTACCTTCAGAATTAATGAATGCTGGCATTTATTTTACATTTTATTTATTTTCTGGTGTGGGTCCATATATTTATTTCCTCCAACCCCAAAAGACATTGCCATTTACAACGCCAATAGCTCTAGCTTTTACAAATGCGAGACCTATTGCATTGCAAATGCTTGTTTAATTAGTCCTATAAGAATGTATTCATCTAGTAAGTGCATATATATGGTAGATACGGTTCTTCATTGACATCTTGAACAATATCTTCAAATTTCATGTCTTTGGACAAATATATAGGTTTCAAGCAACACTTGCTTCTATAGACAGATAGCATCATGGACTGTGACAATATTTGTGCACCACTATGGGTTCATCATGACACAGCTAGTATTTCTTCTATTTTTATTTTTAACTAATTTTCCAGCAATCAACACAGTAGTCTCGAATTACATGCAGACACTGCTCGAGATTGTATTTTTAAATATACTGATTTTCCAACAGTCAGTACAAGTCAAATAGCTTTCAGGCATGACCCGCCTACATTGACATACAGTATGAACAGGGATTATTGGACTTGGCCTTTTTTGCAGGGTCATCCCAGAACTTTTTGCCTTCCTCCTGTATTTTTTCTGACCTGTTGTTGGTGGTTTTATGACTCTGAGCACTTTACCACTGCTGATCAGTGCTAAAGTGCATATGCTCTCCCTGTAAATTGTTGTTATGGATTGGTGTTTCCATGATTGGCTATTTGATTTACTAGTCAGACCCTGGTACAGTGCACTGTGTGTGCCCAGGGCCTGTAAATCAAATGCTGCTAGTGGGCTTGCAGCACTGATTGTGCTACCCACAGAAGCAGCCTGTAAAATGTAACTCTGGGCTGCCATTGCAGAGCCTATGTGCAGTCTAGTACTGCCATGTCGACTTGGCAAGTGCACCCACTTGCCAGTCCCTAAACCTTCCTTTTTCTACATATTAGTCACCCCTAAGGGAGGCCCAAGTTACCCCTGTGGGGAGGGTGCATTGTATGTGAAAGGCAGGACATGCCCTTATGTGTGTGGCATGTTCTGATAGTGAATTACTGCCAATTTCGTTTTTCACTATTGCAAGGCTGCCTGTTCCCATAGGACCGAATGGGGAGTTTGTTTTCTAACATCTTATTAACATAACTATACTGGGAACAAGGTAGGAAAATAAAGTTTGATATGCCTGAACTCAGAATGTTACAATGCATCTTTTAGTAAGGGTGATTTTTACATTCTGTGTTTGAAAATACCACTTTTAGAAAGTAGGTATTTTCTTGCTTAGCCATCCAGTATGCCTCTGCTAGGTTTGTGTATTGCATGTCTGGCTTTGGAGTGTCAGGGGCTGGGGAGGGGCAGTGGCTCCAGAGAGCCTGATGAGTCAGGGCTGGGCTGGATAGGCCTGGTCTGCATTTGGAGTGGTGGGAGGAGTAGCACCTGCACCTGAATAGGGCTGTGCCTGCCTTCCACAATGATGGCTCCGCCCCCTGTGGTGTGTCTGGAGCCAGAGCTCACACTGACAATGGAGGTTGTTCTGCACTTGCAAAGTGCCCCACAGAACTGGTTTTGGCTGGGTACAGACACTCTCTGCCTTCAGAGAACAAAGGATTTTTGGGTATAAAAAGAGGGGCCCGGACCCCAGACTTTTAGATCACTTCTGGGAAATCAAGAGGAACCTTTGCCAAGCAGAAGAGCCGGATAAGCTAAGGAGGAATACTGCCCCTGTGCTGTTTGCTGTCTGTGGATGGCCTGCAGTGGCTGCTTGCTGCCAAGGAAAGGAGAAAAAGGACTTTGCTGTTTGCTTTGTCACCTGCTTGAAGAAAAGATCTCCAAGGGCTTGAAACTGAGCTTGCCTCCTGTTCTGAAGTCTCAGGGACACAAAGACTTCACCACCAGCTCCCCTGAATTCCCTTGCTGGGAATTCCAACCTGCAAAGAGGTGCCTGCTGCTGTTTAGGACCTCTAGAGACTGTTTGTCGCTGGGAGCTGGAAAATCGTCGCAACATTGAAGAAGCGTGACGCATCCGCACCTGTTTCAGATGCATTGCATCGAGGCACCAAGACAGTCGCATTGTTGGGGGCCGCAATAAGAAACAGACGCATCAACTCCCCACGCAGTAAGAAAACGACGCATCACCTACTCTCCGGTAAGGAATCGACGCATCAACTCCCCTGCCTGCAGTAAGGAACCGACGCATCACCTCCTCCGGAGCAAGGAATCGATGCATTACCTTCCCTGAGTGTAAGGAACTGACGCATCACCTTCCCTGCGGCCATTTTGTTTGTTTTGCGTGACGCATCTAAGGTACTTTTGAGAAAAGTGTTGCATTTACAACTTGCATTGAACTGAATTATTTCTACCATCTGAAAGTCATATTTATATTACTATATTGTGGATTTTTGTCGTTTGGTCTTGTTTTGGTTTAGATAAAGATTACTTATTTTGCTAAACTGGTGTAGTGTCCATTTGTAGTGTTTTCACTGTATTACTGTATGTGTTCACAAATGCTTTACACACTACCTCTGAGATAAGCCTGTCTGCTCGTGCCAAGCTACCAAGGGGGTAAGCAGGGGTTATTTTAGAAGTGTATCCCCCTCACCCTGACTAGAAGCAAGGGTCCCTATTTGGACAAAGGTACCTACCTACCTCTGCCAACTAGAGACCCCCATTTCTAACATTGGTGGTCAGCGGTGAGGATCTGGACTTGAATTTGTGTTTTACATACAGTGATTGGTGTACACTACTGGTATAGTGCAGACCATTACGCAACCACAAACTGCTTTTTTCTGTTTTCTGGTGTCCTCCTGGGAGTATTTTTGATACTGAGACTCTGGTTAGTTGTTGCAAAATGGAACTTGACTTCTGGGCACATGTTCATCTACACAATGAGGGAGCTACGTGTGTTCTGCAAGGAAAGGGGGCTGCCTGTGAAGAGAAGATCCAGGGAGGATCTAGAGGCATCCCTATTTCATTATGAGTTACCACGCTGGGGGCCAACACTACCAGTTGAGTTTGAGGAGGATGACTTCTCTGAAAGTGAGGGAGAAACAGAAAAAGATGGCTGGCTTCTAGCTTGTGAGCAGAGGCTGAGAGAGCTTGATGAGGAGCTCGGAAGGGCTGAGGCCAAGATGGCCTTAACCCAAGAAAAGGAAACTTGTGTAGCTCTAGAAATGAGCTTGGCTGGGTTGGAGGTGGAGTCCAGCTCAGATGGTGGCAGCAAAATTGTGTTATCTAGTGCTGAGGGAGCAATACACACACCCAGAGATGTGGCGCCTGACTTGAAGAAGGGGGTTACCATACACCAGGTGGTTCAAGCATATGAGGTAGCTCCAGTGGTGCGCAGTGTCCCTGAAGTGGATTGGGGAACTGGCACAGGGGTTCATATTCCTAGTGGTGGGAGGGATACTCTACTGACTCTAGATGAGAGGTGCAGGGAGAGGGGTTCCCCCATGGTAGAAGTCCTGGTGTGTGAGTGTGGAGACCGCCCAGAAGAGTGTGGGTTGAGGGACAGAGACAGTTAGACACTGTCTTGCCGATCTCAGGAGAGTGGTGTGGGATACATGTGCGAGGCACTGGATGGTAAGGCAAAGGATAGCTTGGTTAACACCTGTGTGGGGCTGTATGATTCAATTTGTGGAGAGCATATTTTAAGTCCCTGTTTTCCAGAGCTATGCCAACGGCTGGTGGAGTGTGAGTTCTCTGACCCCCGGGAGCTCACACTGGAGGCAGACCTTTTGGTGGATTCCAGAGGGTCTGAAGAGGCATCTGGGGATGATCCTGATGGAGGAGGCTCAGGTATTTCCCAACCAAGAGTGGTGGGAAAGGTTCTTAGTAGCCCAGATAGGTCTTGGTGCAGTGGGAGGGGTGTAGGGACTCACGTCCTGTCTCCGCGGAGGAGTGAGAAGGGGATGCGTCCCAAGGTACCCAAAACCCAGTCTCAGGGCCTGGAGGGTTCCCTAAGGGAACACCAGGTGGGAAGCCTAGGCTGTACTGGTAGGCCATCCATTGAGGGGGATCTCCTAGTGTCAGGAGGACTTGGAGCGTCTGTAAGCAGAGCTCCACCAGTTCTGGTGTCTGGCGGTACCACTCCTGAGTGGAGGGTGCATGAGTCCAGATGGAGGGGTGAGAGGGGGAGAGAGTCCCCAGTGGGAGAACCAGTGGGTCAGGGGCCAGCCTTAAGGGCTGAACCTTCTAGGAGTGACCATGGTGACACCACTTCTGTTTTGGGGGCTCTTCACGCACTGTCAGATGGGCAGGGGTCGGGAGATCAGCGCCAGGCAGACTGTCACACAACACATGAGATATGTGTTACCCTTGGGGGGCATGCGTGCTCCCCAGGAAGTTCTGGTGTGCCAGGCAGGTGCTCAGCCGCAGGGGGTAGTCCCTGGGTTGGGAGGCCAGGTTCAGGAGGTTATGCCTGACCTGGGGGGAAGGACATCTGTAAGCAGTATCCCTACAGTTTTGTCTTCTGGGGGCACCGCTCCAGGTGGGAGGGTGCAGGGCCCCAGTAAGGGAGGCAGGGAGAGAGCAGCCTCACCCCTGACCTCTGCCCAGTCTAAGGGTACAGACCCTAGGCTGGAATCCCAGTAGCAGGATAAAACCCCTGAACTGGTGGGCGAATTGTGCAGGACACAGGTGCACTGACGATTCTGGAAGGGGGTACCGCTCCAGGTGGGAGGGTGCAGAGCCCCAAGGAGGAGGACCGGGTGTGGGAAAGCCCACCCCAGTCTCCTGTCCAGCTGCAGGGTACAGTCCTGGAGCTGGTGGGTCAGTGTCAGGATGTCATACCTGACCTGACAGGAGGGAGAGTGGACAAAGGGTGCCAGGCACCTGGGGCTACTGTCCCCGCTCTCTGACGCCACAGAGGTTTGAGAGCCCTGAGAGGCATATGGCCTGGGTCTCATCACTGACAACTGTCAGTGGCCACTGTGGCTTGCTGTCCTGGTGGACAGAGTGGCCCCTGGGGGGGACCGGAGTCATACCCCGTGGGTGGCCTGGGCCACACCACTGTCTTGGCCATGTGGGTACTGTCTGTCTGTTGGGACACACCTGTGAGTAAAGTTAGGTGCTGCACGGATGGTGTCCACAGGTGAGGAGAAGGGTTCCCCATGGGTTAGCCTAGTGGGCCCTGAGAGTATGGACAGAGGGTTCCCAATGGGTTCAGATTGGCGTAGAACTGGAGTATGCCCCTGCAGTTGCGGGCCAGGGTCCATGTTCTATCACCCCAAGCAGGGAAGCCCATTAAGGTATTGATTACTCTACCCTGGCTTTAGGCTGGAAGGGGGTCGTGTTGGACTTGGTCCTTTTTGCAGGGTCATCCCAGAACATTTTGCCTTCCTCCTGTATTTTTTCTGACCTGTTGGCAGTGGTTTTATGACTTTGAGCACTTTACCACTGCTGATCAGTGCTAAAGTGCATATGCTCTCCCTGTAAATTGTTGTTATGGATTGGTGTTTCCATGATTGGCTATTTGATTTACTAGGCAGACCCTAGTACAGTGCACTGTGTGTGCCCGAGGCCTTTAAATCAAATGCTGCTAGTGGGCTTGCAGCACTGATTGTGCCACCCACAGAAGCAGCCTGTAAAATGTAACTCTGGCCTGCCATTGCAGAGCCTGTGTGTAGTCTTGTACTGCCATGTCGACTTGGAAAGTGCACCCACTTGCCAATCCCTAAACTTTCCCTTTTCTACATATTAGTTACCCCTAAGGTAGGCCCAAGGTACCCCTGTGGGCAGGGTGCATTGTATGTGAAAGGCAGGACATGCCCTTGTGTGTGTGGCATGTCCTGATAGTGAATTACTGCCAATTTTGTTTTTCACTATTGCAAGGCTGCCTGTTCCCATAGGACAGAATAGGGAGTTTGTTTTCTAACATCTTATAAACATAACTACCCCCGGGAACAAGGTAGGAAAATAAAGTTTGATATGCCTGAACTCAGAATGTTACAATGCATATTTTAGTAAGGGTGATTTTTACATTCTGTGTTTGAATGTACCACTTTGAGAAAGTAGGTATTTTCTTGCTTATCCATCCAGTATGCCTCTGCTAGGTTTGTGTATTGCATGTCTGGCTTTGGAGTGTCAGGAGCAGTGGCTCCAGAGAGTCTGATAAGTCAGGGCTGGGCTGAATAGGACTGGCCTGCATTTGGAGTGGTGGGAGGAGTAGCACCTGCACCTGAATAGGGCTGTGCCTACCTTCCACAAGGATGGCTCTGCCCCCCTGTGGTGTGTCTGGAGCCAGAGCTCACACTGACAATGGAGGTTGTTGTGCACTTTCAAAGTGCCCCACAGAACTGGTTTTGGCTGGGTACAGACACTCTCTGCGTTCAGAGAACGAAGGATTGTTGGGTATAAAAAGAGGGGCCCAGACCCCAGACGTTTAGATCACTTCTGGGAAATCAAGAGGAACCTTTGCCGAGCAGAAGAGCCGGATAAGCTGAGGAGGAATACTGCCCCTGTGCTGTTTGCTGTCTGGGGTTGGCCTGCAGTGGCTGCTTGCTGCCAAGGAAAGGAGAAAAAGGACTTTGCTGTTTGCTTTGTCACCTGCTTGAAGAAAAGATCTCCAAGGGCTTGAAACTGAGCTTGCCTCCTGTTCTGAGGTCTTAGGGACACAAAGACTACACCACCAGCTCCCCTGAGTTCCCTTGCTGGGAATTCCAACCTGCAAAGAGTTGCCTGCTGCTGTTTAGGACCTCTAGCGACTGTTTGTCGCTGGGAGCTGGAAAATCGATGCAACATCGAAGAAGCGTGATGCATCCGCACATGTTTCAGATGCATCGCATCCAGCCACCAAGACTGTCGCATCATTGGGGGCCGCAGTAAGAAACAGACGCATCAACTCCCCACGCAGTAAGAAAACGACGCATCACCTCCTCTCTGGTAAGGAATCGACGCATCAAATCCCCTGCGCTGCAGTAAGGAACCAACAGATCACCTCCCCCGGAGCAAGGAATCGACGCATCACCTTCCCTGAGTGTAAGGAACTGACGCATAACCTTCCCTGCGGCCCATTATGTTTGTTTGCGTGACGCATCCCAGGTAATTTGTGAGAAAAGTGTTGCATCTGCAATTTGCTTTGAACTGAACTATTTCTACCATTTGAGAGTCATCTTTGTATTACTGCATTGTGGATTTTTGTCGTTTGGTCTTGTTTTGGATTAGATAAAGATTACTTATTTTTCTAAACTGGTGTGGTGTCATTTGTAGTGTTTTCACTGTATTCCTGTATGTGTTCACCAATGCTTTACACACTGCCTCTGAGATAAGCCTGTCTGCTCGTGCCAAGCTACCAAGGGGGTGAGCAGGGGTTATTTTAGAAGTGTATCCCCCTTACCCTGACTAGAAGCCTTACCTTACTTGTGGCCCCTGGCTGGAAATCACTCAGTGTGAGAAGCACTTGATTGCACTGCTGAAGGAAGCTCTGAGTGACTGCACCAGGATTGCAGCTTGCCTGCAAGCTGGCTGGGCCCACCGGCCTGGGCCTGTGCAGAACTCGTCCTCTCTACCTTTGCTCTGGTGACCCCAGGCCAGCCGGTGCGCAGTCCTAGACTTTTAGATACATGTGCATGCATCTTCTCTGCTGCATGCCTGGGCCTCGCCTCAGTCACTTGCAGGGCTATCAATCTAGTAGCGCACAAAAGCACTGCTATCAATGATGAACCTGGCAATATTTATTGACCAGCCCCCAACAGGTGTCTCTGTTGGAGTCGGGCTTGTGCGACAACGCTTTTGTCCGACTCCAGTCAGTGACCAACAGTGACCAAGTTGCGGCCGGGTATGTAACCTCTGCACATCACTAATTAAATAGGGCCTCCGTGTTTTCCCATTATATGATATGCTAAATGATCAATTAGAAAGTAATTTTCCAAAGGTTGAATTGGTGCGTGTTTCAGTACCTTGTAATAAGGGACATTTCAGCTTTAATTTCCTAAATTTGAAGAGACATTTCACATTTGAAGCTTTCTGGGCCTCAAAACAAATGCAATGTAAAGGATATGAAAAAGTACACTCACGCCATTGTTTGATGCAGACAATAGAATGTACAGATGCAGTATTCACGTAATGCTTTTTTCCTAACTGAGAATGAATGTTGTCAACAGCATTTTGAGGCAGCCTTTTACGTTTTTCCAAAACAGTAGAGAGTAACATTTAAATGCTATGCTAATTTTTAGAGATCAGCCTGGAGAAAACAACTAATTGAGTTGGAAAGCGTATGGGTAAAACCAGTTGCGGCCAGCATGGCTCACGAGTGGGGGGGCTGGCTCAGGCGGGAGTGGCGCGGGGGGGCAACGCAGGGGGGTCGCATGGGAGGGAGCATAATAAAAAAAAAAACTTACCTTTAGGCCGAGACCCGCGTCTCTGCTCCTGCTCTCCTGTCTCCGACTCCAGGAACAGGAAGCAGGCAGCCAGGCTCCCTCCCCTAGGCCAATCTGATTGGTCTGAGCGCCGTGATACGGCGCTCAGCCAGGGGCTGGAGGGGTGGGCATGTTCTCCATGCAGGCTGTAATGCAGCCTGCATGGAAAACGGGGAAAGTGCGCATTTCTGGTTTGGGCGGCCTGAGAGGGCCGACCAAACAGTCATTGTGCACTTAGGAGTGGGCAAACCACTCCACTCCTCCCCTGCCTTGCTCTGTTAGCAGAGCAGCCCCGCCCCCCTGCCTGCCTGCAAAATAAACATAAAATGGTAATAACTGGAAGTTAGTACCATTTTATGTTTTTGCTTTTCGCACTGCGAGAAATCAGTGGGGCGACGCTCCTCCGCCATAGCGGAGGACCCGCCACTGGGTAAGGCGTGTTTTAAACTTGGTTAAAAAGTCTGCCTGTTGGTGGCAATGTAAGGTGTTGTAGCTCACTATTGTTTGAATTTTGTCCAACAAGTTGGTAGTTCTCTAAACTGTGCTAAGTGCCCCCAAATCAGGTCAGTGAAGATTTTGTAAGCTGCTAAATAGTTCTATGCTCAGGTGGATGGACGAGGCACCTGGTCAATTGACTTTATATGGTGGTGGTAATTGTCGAGGTTTTCCATCATTCATATAGTATATGTTTGAGCTACGTTATTTATCATATTATTTTTTTTTTGTTGAGTTTATATAGCGTGAACTTGACCCAAAGGTATCAGAGCACTTTACATGTGCACCAGTTGCATTACAGATGGACACATCCATTTTTTGGCCACAGGGAGATTAAGTGATTTGCCCAGAATCACAGGATGTTGAACCACCCACTGAGATGCAAACCCAGTTTCCCAGCTTCAAAGTCGGCCACTCTTGCCATTACCCACATCCTCAACTGCTGTACGGCAAACACATGCTGCTTATCAGAGCCGGGCTTTGCTACGATAGCGCAGTGGGCGATGAGAATTTTGACACCCTTGCAGGTGCTATTGAATTAAATGAGGAGGCAGCGGTCTCTTTTGTGTTCACTGGTCAGTCCCTGGTTGAGCAGTGACTGGCCCCTGAACACAAACATCTCTGGACATCCCCCAGCTCACCTAAATCATCGATAGCTTTGCTGCCTCATGCTTATGAGGGTGTTGTTGGTGTGTGTCAGCAAGGATGAGAGGATGAAGAGAGGGCAAGGTAGGGGGCTAATGGGGTTTTAAAAACACATCGCCCATGGGGGCATACCCAGCATGGCACCCATGTAGGAGCTTGGTGACTGAGCTCTGCCGCACTCACTGGAATTTAGACAGTTAGAGGGCACCGGAAGGGTCCTGTTGCGCCGGATCGAAGAGTCTGAGCTATGTGAAACGGCTGGCTGCTCCTCCCCACTACATATCACCTTGATTGCTTGCTTTATAAGCTTGAGTTGGCACTGCGGACCTGGAGCTAAGAGGGCAGCTCTGACGGCATGGAGAACCTGAGCCCATGGTTTCCACTTACCCCCTCTGGAGATCAGTAGTGAACAGTGGACGATTCATGCCCTTCCACAAAGGAAAGGGGTGTGTGGTTCCTGAGACGGCAGCTGGTGGTATCCGGACCACGTTGAGAGTGCGCGGCTGGCTGAGACGACCAGCGCACTAATGGAGGACATGAGGCCAGGCAGAGACAGTTCGGAGGAGGGGCTGTGGGCTACTGTGGCACACCCGCACAGGCGGGCACAAACAGCGTGAGGGCACACTTGTGCTGGGCCTAGGATTGAGGCTCTTGTTGGTGCCACTGGTGCTGTGTGAGAGGCTCAATCAAGCGGCTCTGACAGCGGGGGGGCCTGGCTCGGGGTTGAGCGGGCCTGAGACGAGAAGTCCAGAAGGCCGCCGGACATGGAGGGACCTACCGCATTTCCTGGCGGACTCTACAAGACACCAGGTACAGGATTGATGAGCAGCCTGGGTGAGTGCCTGGTCGAGGTGGGCAGGGCGAAGAGCAGATCTGAACTGCCTGAAGTCTCTGAGGTGGATCTGCTGTTGTAGGCCCAGACACTTGAGCACAGCGGCATTGGGATATTGAGCAACCTCATGTACAGCGGACTGGTTAGAAGAGAGGCCACTGTGGGAGAACGAGATTGATATGGGGCCCCTGGCCTGGCCACGTTGGATAGCCAGGCACGTCTGCCTGTCTTCATCTTGGAACCCTGATGCGCTATAAGAACACTCATACTCCTTGATATCCCTGGGTTGTTGGGGCTGCGTTGTCAGCTGAAGTAGTGGTAGCAGCATGGATGGGGGAGACTGGTTCGTGCTTCACTGTCCGCCGGAGCCGAGACAACGGACTGACTGCTCAAATCATCACGGAGCAAGGGGTGCACTGAGTGGATTGCAGTACCGGCCCAGCTGGTGCTGAGAGGCCCTGATTTGTAAAATTGACCATTGGGCGCCCCTGTTGCTACAGCCCCCTCTTTTTTGGGGGGCAACTGGTCAGAGTCTGTAGCCGCACGCAGTGGGGACAAATTGAATATAGGACCATGACGTCGGCGTGAAATAAACAAGACCCTACTAATACGGACTTACAAATTAAAAACCCACTCAAGCGAGTAGAGCATACCAAAGATCCTGACTCCCCACCTCAGTTTCCCACAGAATCGTCACAGGAACCCGGCGCAGGTGAAGAGGCTCCGATTACCCACGGCTTCATGGAATCCCTCTTCCATACTCTGCATGATGACATAGCGACCCTGAAGGTGGACATGGCTAAGGAAATCAAAGAACTTCGCCATGAGATGGGGGACCTAGGACAATGAGTGGAGACACAGGTAGGAAGAGCTGGAAGCCTGCAAGAACCAGATTTGTGAACTCCAGGACCGGAACCCTGATCTCAACTACTATTTAGAGAATTTGAAAAACAGGTCCCGGAAGTCCATCATTCGAATAAAGGGGGTCCCATTGTAGGCGGACGCAGGCAAATTAGGGGACTACATTCTCAGACTGTTCCACCATATTGTCCCAGACTTAGTTGGTCAAGAGCTTATTTTGGATCGCACACATCAAGCTAGATGCCCCTCTGGAGCACTTGGGACACCACAAGATATCTTAACGTGCTTACATAGCTACCGGCAAAAGGAACTAATCATGCATGCAGTGTGCAACCAGAATCATATCACCTTTGAAGGGACAAAAATCTGGCTCTACCAGGACCTTTCTTTCATCATGTTACAGAGATGTAGAGCCTTGAGGCTGGCAACCTCCATCCTGTGAGAAAAAGGGATTTGATACAGATGGGGACACCCGTTCCACCTCATATTCGTCTGGGAGGGGGAGACCCATGCGGTCCGCTCCATATACGAAGCGGCCTCGATCCTGTAGCTTGAACAGGAAGAAAGCGAGACCCCGCAGACGCAGGGCCCTGCTGCACCAGTCCTTCACCTACCATGACAATCCAAATTTCACAACCGCAGGAAATAGAGCAAACAAACAGCAGCAGAGAGCCTCCAGGAGCAATCAGCACTTCTGCAGCAGCTTACCTGCCGCGATAAGACTCCGGACATCATGTTGAATGATTTGCCACCGGCAGCTAGAGGCTGAATAGCCCTTAGATCACAGTAGAAGTATTGCCTTCCCCGGATTTACTGACTGAATGGAACTGAGACGCCCAAAATTATGGCACATTGCTGGTTGGGAGCGGCAGGGTTCCCGCACATTCCCTCCACTGTCATTCCTCCAGTGACAGATGTCGCCGATGACACAGACCCTCCCTCCATGATACACTGTTAATTTATCTGTTGATGTGATTCACATTCTTTGTTTCCCTATGTTTCTTACCTTGCGATGCTCACACTCTGCTCGCTTGCATGTCCCATCTTCACGCCTAGATGCATTTATGGCTGCACAAGGGGTTCTCTGCTCAGGGGTGACACATGTGGTCTATTTTATCTATAACTGTCATGGTAAACGTTTTTAGCTTCAACGTCAGAGGCCTTAATGCCCCAGTCAAACGCTTGGCATTGCTGTCCCAGTTGAAGTCCTCCCAATGCGACATATGCCTTATTCAGGAGATGCATCTTCTCAGCAAAGACTGGGGCCGCATGAAATCGAAATGGTATGATAGGCAATTTTGGTCTTCAGCCACAGAAAGAAGACTGGGGTAGCAATTCTTTTGGCCACATGCTTTCAGAAGTAGGTCATTCAGGTACACGCCGAAATCTTGGGTAGAATGCTTTCTATTCGCATCTCCCTTCAGCAGCACACCTTCACAGTGGCATGCCTGTATACCCCCAATGACCACCAGGAACCTTTTATCCACCAAGCGATAGGGAATATTTTCACATCTCCCGATACCAATATACTAATTGGAGGGGATTTTAATTTGGTTTCAAATGCCCAATTAGACTGTTCGCTTCAGCGGGCGGGAGCAAGAGGGGCTTATACTCCACAGAGTCTTCAATAGCTCAAAGGAGCGGGTCTGGTTGCTGCATGGTGGTCATTGAATACTAAGACAAAAGCGTATTCCTTCTTTTCAGCGGCACATCAATCTTATGCCAGGATATATTATTTTTTTAGCCTCCATTTCCCTCTTCTCTGCTGTCACCCGTGCTGAAGTGTGGGTGGCGGCACTATCGGACCACTGCCCGATAACGATAACACTACGCTTACCCGTACAATGCCCGAGATCACGGATCTGGCGCCTCAACCCCAGACTGGTGTCCTACAACTCTACAACCAAAGAGATACAAGAGGTCATACTGGGATACCTAGAACTTAATGACACTCCAGACACACCAGTAGAGCTACTATGGGATTAGCTTGAGGCAGTGGTTCAAGGGGCTTACATAGCAGCAGCTGCGCAGCTCAATAAAGATAGAAAGAGCAAACGCTCTGATTTGGAAGTCCAAGTAAGGTAATTGGAGGCATCCCATAGACAGACTGGCTCACACAAGGTGTTCAGACAACTTGTGGTTACCAGAAAGAAGCTTAAGTCCCTAGATATGGATGCGATGGAGTATGCATTACTCCTCACAAAGCAGAAATATTATGCTGGGGGCAACAAGGCCGGGAGACTGCTAGCCGATCACCTGAGGGAGCAGACCCTCCACAGAGGATATCTGCTATTGTAGATCACTCCAATTACATGGTGCGAAGAGATGAGGAGATAGCGACTCAATTTGGCCGCTTCTATGCTGCACTGTATTCCGCTGATCCAACGCTCCCTGCGTATGGCTCCTTATATTTAGAACAGGCCTCACTGACTATGCTCCCCAAGAGAGAGGCTTCTCTCTTGGATGGGGATATTACAGTTCAGGAGGTACTAGCAGCTATTACGAGGCTTGAACTGGATAACGCACCAGGACAGGATGGGTTTACAGCTGCCTTGTATAAAACAATTGCCTCATAGTTGGCACCTGTTCTGGCTAGGCTATACAATTCCTTTAGTTCCGAAGGATCCCTCACAAATACTATGAAGGCAGTTGTCATCACGGTCCTTCCCAATCCAGGGAAGGACCCCCAATACTGCGCCACCTATCACCCTATATATTTGCTCAGTGTTGATGCAAAGATCTTTACCAGCATTTTAGCTACTAGATTAAGGCAGTATATACCTGGACTGATAGATCCAGACCAGTCTGGTGTTATACCAGACTGAAGCTACAGGGACAACACCAAGCAATTGATCCAACTTATCGAAAAGAGCACATGATCAGGTATCCCCACCTTGCTTCTTTTGAGCGACACTGCAAAGTGTTCGACCATATGCCCCAACCCTTTTTTAGGTCATTTCTTTTACGCAATAGGCATGGGCCCCCATTTTCGCCAATGGGTGTGGGCCAGCTACTCAGACCCGGTGGCATCAGTTAGGGTTAACGGCCTACTGTCTCCCTCATTCTCCATCTCCAGGGGGACACGACAGGGATGCCCCCTGTCACCACTCCTATTTGCATTATATATGGAGCCATTGGCAGAGTGAATTCGAAGACATCCTCTTATAGAGGGAGTCTTGATGGGGGGGGGGTTACACTCACTAGATCGGGTTGAATGCTTACAACGTGCTTTTTGGCAATAACTAACCCCGTCAGTTGTTGCCCTCCTTGTTGGAGGAACTTGAGCTATTTGGCAAGACTTCTGGGTTCAAGGTGAATGCAAGTAAATTTCAACCGCTGAACCTTACCATTCCACAGGCGGAGCAAGAACAATTAGCAGTGCAGGTCCTCTTTTCCTGGGTGCTCCAAGATGTTTCTTAAGAGAAGACCGCAACACATAATTATGCCGCCTTGCTGGACACCGCCAGGATATTGATACAATCAAGGCATGGGGGACCTATTTCCTAGCTCGAGCCAATCGCCACTATTAAAATGTCCCAACTCCCCAAGATCATCTATCTAATGCAGACCTTGCCTCTTCAGCCTTCCTCCCAAGTACTAAAAAAATTGTAACATCTCATTGAGACCTTTATATGGGGATAAAAGCACCCTGGGATGGCCAAGGAAAGCACATACTTACCTATGGCAGAGAGAGGGTTCGATGTATCGCATCTGGTACAGTACTACCAGGCAGCGAAGGTACTGTTTCTTGTGGAATGGCAACGGCTGACCATGGAGAAAAAATGGTGTCTTCTAGGCCAGGCTGTGGAGGACATCCATATCTGGAAGATATCATGGCTCTTGTGGAGATATCGCTCCGTTGGGGGTATACATCTCTCGGGTGGGGACGTGGGATAAACTTAGCCTATCTAGACAACTATCTACCCCCATTTCCCAACTTACCCCGATAATCGGGAATGTAGATTTCCCCCCGGCTCTTCATGGGACATAATTATCTCAATGGCAAGATGCTAATTGTAAGAGAATAGGGGATTTATTCGATGCACAGGGCCTATTGGACATTTCTCTAATGCAGAGAGAATGGCTTACCTAATTTGGAGCGATAGCGATATATACAGCTTTGATACTGGGTGGCCAGTCCAGCGATATGCTCTCATGCGAGCAGACTGCTTATTCCCTTCGAGCATTGGCTCTTGTCTAGGCGAGACGACTGCCATATCCTGTCCGACATTTACGCCTTTCTTAATATTAATCTTAAACTCTCAGCTTCTCCAACTTTCGCATGTTGGGAAGAGGAGTGTGGGCATTCATTCTCTGATAAGAAATGGTCTAACATCTTACAGCGAGCTCGTACCTCTGCATGTAGTACCTCCGATAGGGAGACACTGCTCAAAGTTATGCATTATTGGTATTATACACCCGCCCATGTTGCTAAATGGAAGAGGGGGAGTGACCTTCGATGCTGTCGGCATTGCACTCATTCAAGGACACTCTCTCGTATATTGTGGCACTGCCCCAAGTTACATCAATATTGGGTAGATGTCCTTGCGGACATTGATCAGATGTTTGACACAAGCTGCTCTGCTTTCCTAGCTTCTTTAGAGTCCCCCCCAATGCCCTCACGTATCCACTGAGCTCCTCAAAGGGGAGGGCCATATCATTGGCACTTTGTGTGGCAAAACAGGTCCTGCTCTCAAAGTGGGGCACCGATGTTGAACCTACACACACTGACTGGTTGCATAAACTTTGGGATTTGCTTAGCATGGAGATATTGACTGCCATGGTGGACCATAATCTCCCCAAATTCGAGAAGACATGGGGTGCATGTCTGAAATTCTAGTCCATCACTTATCGTGAACTCACTTGCCCAATATTAGTAGAACACAAAGACTGAAAGAGGCAACGGACTATAGTAGGGAGAGGGTCGGATTTCCCTTTCAAACTCGAGCGATTTTATTCCTAATGGAAGTGACAGTGGTATTGTTTAATGGTGGTTTGGGCTATGAGGGTCCAGTTTTAGGGAGTGCTATTAAGTGCGCAGTTGGGATGTAGGAGGGATTTCCTCTTTTCCCACATATCGTCATTCCTTTTTGTGCACTGGCCTTGTGCAATTTGTGTCCATACATCTATCCAAAGTCAACGATTTACCATTACTGATATCGCATTGGGTTTTAAAACAAGGGGATCTGTGATCATGTAAATGGCTTCTAGGTTGCCGTGGGGGTTCCTTGGCACAAATGTGATGCCAATGAGGGTCCACTCGGTCGATTCCATCCATGGCGTTTACTAAGGGTCTTTTTACTACACATTAATGTCCTTAGCCCCAGTATTGTTTTGCTAGGGGGTTTGCTATTGCTTTGGTCTTTATTGAACAATGCTCCGGACCCGCGCTGTATTGAAGTGTCTCCAATTGTCTCTTATAGCTAGTGTCATACATCAAACCTGGGATTTCCCATTTATACTAACGGTTGTTGCTGGATCATCATGTATATTTATGACATATTAGCCTGCTGTACTATAGAGGTGAGAGTTTATATTGAGAATTTGAATCAACTATTGCACTGTTTTATGTACAGAGATACGACCTAACTTAGTTACACATCTCTCTAATGTGGCGCCTGCGGACTCCCTGTTGCTCCATTTGTTGTCCATTCACTTTCTCTTCTATTCTCCTATTCTACTGTGTACTGTCCTAGCTATAATTTTATTGATATTACTTTTATTACTCCATCCTTCATAGTTAAGAGTTATATCTTCCTTGTTCTGAGGAGAAGTCCTCAGTTGGTTTTGGTTAATCAATAATGCTGGTATATGGGTATAAGTGTGAATTCTTTGTAATAGGTTTTATGCATTAATGAGTTATGTATCTGTTCTGCTTTGTGGGTCTATGTTCTTTAAATATTCAAAATCTATAGTCCTATTAAGTTGATATAATTTTTTTGTCTTTTATAGTGTTTGTTGAGCATCCAATGTGCATCTTTATGATTTCAGTTTATGGTTATTAGTGAGTTATTTTTTAAATGTTTTTGTAAATGTATGGTATTGTCTGTTATGTATTTATGTGTTTTATGTGATTCATTACAGCCCTGACGAAGTACCATGAGTGTTTATTTGGAACGAAACGGGTTGGCTGGTTTGCATTTATTGTGAATGAATTTGGAATAATGAATCTCTTCATATAACATACTGGACTGGATTGGTTTTCCTGGTGCACCTCCTTGCTCTCATCACTTGCCCAATATATCTACGGGTTCTACGCCTTACTACAGATGCGAACACCACAGTGTAGCTCTATATTGGACTGAGTGTAGATGAGTGACGAGTTGAACGTTATGGGTGAGGGCTACACATTCTTTTTTCCTTACTCTCTCTCCACTTCTCTTATCACCATGCCTCCCTGTTTAACCCTCTTGTCTTTTTCTTCACCTATTTCTCTTCCCCTCCTCTCCTCTGCAGCCATTGGACTTAGGCAAGTGATTGTGCTATTCACTTATATAAAAATCAATAAAACACAATTTAATCCTAAAACATTGCACACAGTATAATGAAGGATTAAAACCGCTTTAAGCCTTCAAACTGCTTTAAACTTGCA
This sequence comes from Calotriton arnoldi, assembly GCA_963921515.1. NCBI lineage: Eukaryota > Metazoa > Chordata > Amphibia > Caudata > Salamandridae > Calotriton > Calotriton arnoldi. Next base: position 794,807 of record CAWUFW010009135.1, read on the forward strand.
AGTTAGACAGAAACGAGCACGCAGGGGCACGAACAAGACTGGAGCAAGATGACAGGGGTGCTACTGTTGAAATAACTTTAATGCACCCAGCTCCATGCGCCCCTCAGAATATTGGCACCCTGGACATGGGCCCAGCTGCTCGCCCATGCTAAAGGCTGGCCCCGCTGCTATTCCAGCATAAAGCGCTGATCAGCTTTATTGTTCACCTACTGCTTGATAAACTGCTTGATAAACTATTTTTAACTGCATTCAGTTCATAAATAAAAACTGCAGGCACTTTGTTGTGGTATAGAATTGGAAAGGGCTTGTTGTTCTAATATTGAATGATTCCCACTGGCTCGGTACTTGGGAATATCAATCTGCCCTATGGGTCTATAGCACACCTTTGAGCCTGTACACTACTTGTCTCGAGCATGTGCTACTACTAACCCACCCGTACACCCTTGTGCTACTTCCTCATCCTCAAACCTGTGTGATACTTGCTCCCTCTCAAACCTGTGTGCTACTTGCCTCAAGCCTATGTGCTACGTGCCATTATGGAACCAGCATGCTGCTTGCCCCCCACCCCTGAACTTGTAAACCATCAAACCAGCCTTAAACCTGTGTGCTCCTTGCCCTCACTTGAGCCTATTGTCTAATTGCCTGGAGCCTGTGTACTACTTGCCTCCCCTCCTTGTCTGAGGACTACTTGCCCACTCGTGAGCCTGTGAACTTGCCTACCCCTGAGTCTGTGAACTATCCACCCATCCCTGAGTCTGCGTGCTTATTTCTCACGAATAGACACCTGTGAATCCAATGCCAGTGTTGAAAAAATACAGCAATAATCAGGGTTCAGTGAGACCCTCAGGCATCTTGGCCCTAGTTCCACTGCTCTTGCTGCACCAATGGAAGCTAGGCCCAGTGAAACCTGATTATTACTGCCTTTTCTCATTCAAACAGCAGCCGGGGGGTAATTTCCTGTCTTGCACTAGGGAGCATGACTGGTGCTTTAAATGGGCCAGTGCTATCAGGTGATTTTGAGAGGGAGAGTACCTGCACTTCTCAGCAGAGGTGCAATATTTTTAATTGGAGAGTAATGGCATTTCTAAGAAACAAGCAGTCACTCTGGCATAGAGTACCTCACACTGCCAGTGCTTAATTTGAGATAGTGGTTGCAGGTGAGGCCCACTGCCACTCGTTTTTGGGAACCAGCACTTATTTTTTAGGTCGAGCCTCGAGTAGCGCGCAAGCGCTGCATAGAGGCGAAGACTTAATGTAAGTGAGTTTTCAAAGCAGTCCAAGAAACGCTCGTGCGTCGTGGCTGGCCTTTTGAGATGGGTACGCGCTGCAAACATGTGTTTCCAATTATCGTGCCCAGACGCGGGCGCGATAAGTGGAAACACATGTCTGCCGCGCGTGCTCATCCAAAGGCCAGCCACGACGCACGAGCGTTTTTGGGACTGCTTTGCAGGCTGCCGCGCTCGCTCGCCCCCGCTCCTCCGTTTCGATTCCGTGCTTTTTTTTTTTTTACAGCTCTCACGCCTGGCCTCCCTGTTCTATCCCTTCTTGGCTCTCAGCACAAAGCTGGTCGTCGGCAACAAGGACTCAAGCCCTGCATGCCCTCCCTTCCCTATCCACTGTCATCTCTCAGGACCACCAGCGGCTGCATTGAGGCTACAACCCACCCCCACTCACGATTGTGGGAGAACACTTTTTTTGTTTTAATTGATGCTTTCTGCCGCCGCACACTGTCCCATCTCAGCCCACAGCAGGAGGCGCGCGCCCTGTTTTGTTTAATAAACGGCGCCCGGCGCGTTTTAATTTTTTTTTTTTTTAACATGAGCACAGGTCTTAACAACTCTCCTGCCTGGCCTTCCTTCCCTATCCCATCTCGGCTCTCGGCTCTCAGCCCAAAGCTGGTCGTCGGAAACAAGGACTCCAGCCCTGAACGCCCTCCCCTCCCTATCCCATGTGATCTCTCCAGATCACCAACTGCTGCATTAGGCTACCACCCAGCCCCACTCACAATTTATGAATGACATGCTAGCAGTAAATCTCTGCCCGGATTTGCGTTCCAACTGCAATCATTTTTGTTTAAATTGGGAGTGTCGAGGTGCATTTACAGTGAACATGGAGGAGAGACCGAATGAAGAAAACAGTACGCAGAGGGGTGAACTTTCTTTCCTCGGCAGCAGCAGCACTTCCTCCTCGGGCATAATCTGGCAGAGGCTCATCTTTGTCATTTCGGGGAAGGTTGCAGACTGAATCTGATTAATGATGTATAAGAATCATGCTCCTGAACTTTTGTCACGGAGAGACAACTCTATCTGCAACTATTAGCTGCAACATACACATAAATAACGTGGCATTCACCGAGTCTTCCTAGACGGCAGAGCTGACCAGTAAAGTAGGTGTGGTCTTGGGAGGTGGGGGTGCATCGTTGGGAGCACTTGGGACCATTAAGAATTTGAAAGCAGATTTTTTTTAAATGACCCGACGTGCAGCTAAAACGAGTACCGATTGAAAGTACTGCGGAGGAGCAGGTACGGTAATTGCCTGTCAGTGTTACTTACTTACACGGGTCATCCGTGAATTAACCTCGGATCAGGTTCGTCTTCTGTTGTTGCTCATTTAAAGGATGTCATTTGTCAATAATATTAGCGCTTCCGGATCGCGTTTGTAAGGGAGGCTGCGCGCATTTCTTTTTCTGCACGGCATCTTAAAACTGATTGTCTGTTTCCGTCACCGCTGCGAAACCCCCTGCAGGGGGGCACAAAGGAGCAGGCTGCCTAAAATGGCTTTCACTCACATCCATAGTTTTAATTTCATCAGGAAGACCCCATTATGTAAACTCCCCCCTTTCCTGTGCTTTTGTTTTTTACACATTGGTTTCATGCGCTTTATTGTGCATGCTTTATTATGGGCAGCAGCCATGCTTTAGCACACAGCATTGGCCGCTTGGGAGGCCGCATGCATTTCTTTTTCTGCACTATACACCTCGGAGCTGAAGGGAACCAGTCTGCACCTGTCGCCACTGCGAAACCCACTGGACGTGTCTGCTGCATGGCTAAACTTATAAGGTCCCAAAGGCGAGACCTATTGGCTATGCCAATGCTTGTCTTCATCAGATTTTGACACAGAACAAGAGAGTGAAATTCATACAAGGGGGTGTGGGGGAAGAAGAAGGAAGAGAAAGATAGCAAATAAATGTGACAGTGAGAGAAAGCAGGGGTGAAAATGACCATGCAAGAGTGAGATAAAGGGGCAGGGAGTGTATGGCGGTGAATTAAAGAGTCCTGAGAGGTGTAATCAGAACTAGGCAGACTTGGTATTCGCCACACCGACATAGAATAGCAATGGCCGCTGGCTTCTCAGCGAAATTTTGGGCCAGCCGCTTATTCTTTTACAAATTAAACACTGGTACCTGCACTTCTATTGTTCAATTTCAAGCACTGCCAATGACACACTGGCTATGCTACTAATTGATCACGCGCGTGATTAAGATTTGAAGTATTTCTTTTTATAGGGTACTTAATTTGTATCTGTAGATATTTTCCAGCCTGTGTGTGTGTGATGTAAGTAACCAAAAGTTGGATGCATCACTTCCTGTGATAGCACCAAGTCAAATGTCATGCATTGTCTCTTCCTTTGATTTCATGGGGGCCCAAAGGGCATGATGTCACTCCCTGTGATGTCACAAGGTCAAAGTTTGTGTGATGTCACTTCCTGTGACATCATCGGGTGGGTCAAAGGGCAGGTGATGTCACTTTCTGTGATGGTACCAGTTCAACGTTTGTGTGATGTCACTTTCACTGACATCATCAGAGTGGGTGAAATGGCATGTGATGTCACGTCCTCTACTCCTGCCATTTTGATGAATCGGCGTCCATAAGGGTAAGCATCTCCATGTCCTCCTCGTCTTCTTGGGAAGTTGGACTTTCATTTCATGTGTAGTATGTATTTATAAAATGTATTCTTTACATTTGCAGAGTATTGAGGAGGCGAGTTGACCCCGATACGGTTTGAAACTATAATATGGTAAGTAGGCGTCCTACCGCCTAGTTCCATCACTTTGCCACACTGCCCTTTTTTATCAGGCGACCACAGCAACCCTTCAATACTGTTTTCACAAAATGGCTATTGCCATGAAGTGTAAAATTCAAGTGGCAATATAATCTTTAGGTTTTGCAATATATAATTGCCATCTCAATACCGCTGATGTCAGGCCTTTTTTTTATTCCTAGGGGAGATGTACTATACTTGGCCATGCATTGACTCGAGGTGATTGCCCATATTTATTCCATTTGGTGATAGGAGTTCACAGATTTTATGTGAGGTCATGTTTTCATACAGACACTATACCCTTTATTCCAACATTACTGACTTACACTGTTGTTTATTTTAGTGCTATACAGGTTTCATCCGTGTTCTTGGTCCTGGTGAAGGCCGTTTCTCTGAAAACTACTTTCTACGGGTTGAAACTTCGACACGCTTCGATATAAGTTTATTATAAGCAAAGCAGTTAATTTGAGTGTTTGCACAACATCAATAAAATGACATCTGGTGTACCAAGCTGTATATAAATATATTTGCCTTTATTATATTATATTTCATAATATCCTTCTCCCATCACGAGCACTGTGCAGCTTCACTTTTGATTACATAAGGGAACCGTTATAACTGTATAATAACCTGTGTTTTGAGTTGTGTTTAAAACAATATATGTTTTGTCCTTCATGGGAAACTAATTAGTCTAAGGTTGTTTAATTTGTTGGTACTGAGAAGACCAGCTCGGCCTCTCTAGTAAGGTTTTTAAAGAACTTGTTTCAAATGAACCCACAGAATAAATGTTATTTATACAAGACTGGACATTAGTATACATTAAAGTGACCCATTCTTTGCTTAGTTCCGTTTCCTTTCCCTCTGAAAACCGGTATAAGAAACCCCATGAATTTAGCAGCGATAATTAATCTGCACAACTGCACTTTAATTATCGCTGCTAAATATAAGTCTTACCACAATTGTACTTCAATTATCGATTGGCACAGGCACTTTTAATCATAGCTGCTAACTTTTCAGCATAAAGTTGTATATGTGCTCTATCGGCAAAAAATAATGCTCTTAACCGATTGTATTTTACTCTTGATTGTAATGATTTTTATTAATCAATAAATAAAGTATTACTTACAATGAAACCCCATGAGCGAGGCTTGAATCATTGCTGGTATTTCATTCTTATGAGAATAACGTGAAAAGCCTTGCACTGAGGTGATTCTCTCTTGTCCCATCTTCTCTTTTGGAAGAAGCTTGGGGCATATTAACAAGGCGGCGTTAATGAATTATCGCCGCTTTAGCGTCCGTTTCGGACAGAGCGGCGATAATTTGATCGCCGAATTAACAAGGACACGCTAGCGCGTGATTCCTGACCTAGCGTCCGTTTCCTGCACGCCTCCCATCGCATCGCTAATGAGATGCAAAGGGGCGTGCCTGTGAATACAACAGGGGAAATATCGCTAACTCAGGTATCGCCATATTAGCAACGTGGGTTAGCGATATATTAAATTAGCGTAAGTATGCCTTAACGCAGGAATTTAACGTCTGCTAAATTCCTGACTAAGGCATACCTAACATGGGGGTGGATTGTGTGGCTAAGACCACAGGCCCTATCGCCAAGTATATCGCCGTTTTCCATGGGACATCGCTGGAAAACCAGCGATGTTCCATGGAAAACATCGCTATCACTGGGAAATTATCGCCTTTGCGCTAAGCGTTGTTAATACAGCGCTAGCATGGCGATAATTTCCAGCGATAGCCGGCGATAGGATTCCTCACGCTAAGCACGGCCAGCGATAATTATCGCAGGCCGTTGTTAATATGCCCCCTTGTGTTTATTTCCATGATCCATTAGAGCCACAATTTATCCTTTAGCAGTGCGTAATGACGTGACATGAATATGCCCATCGCATTCTTTCAGCTTTTTAACAGCGTGCCTGTTGATAATAGAGCAGTCATTTCGTTATTTCTGTTTTTCATCCCACGAGGCAGGCAAATGGCCTATCTCCAGACTGCGGCAATTACATTCTGCCCTCGCATCCGCATTTACTCTCCCACTAACCATTATGAATTACACAGAAACCACGTCTGCGTATTACAGCCAGCACTGGCCTGTTGTGTTTGGTGCCTGCCCTGTGTCAGTGTTGAGGTGAAGGAGGGTGCAGCATTTGGATAAGGAAGAGCTGTAGCGCTGTAGAGGGTCCTTTTCAAACCTCTCAAGACCAGCATTGGACAATGCGTATGCACTCCCGCTGCACGCAGACAAGGAAAATACATGAAACAGATGACAAATGTAAGCACTAGTCCACCTGAATGATGCAGACAGACATTATAATTCAGACTTTTTTTTATATTCTCCAGTGTGTAGTGTCCTGCGGGACACGTTCTAGTGTTCCGCAGGAAGCTGTAATCCCAGCCACTCCCTCGAGGGCTGGACACACTTGCACCCCCACACCCATCCATCATGGGTGTCACGAGTGACGTGGCCCCGCCAATAAAAGGGCCCAGGTGCACGTGCTCGTGGCCAGTTATCCACCCATACTAACTGCGTCTGTATCTCCTTATTACGAGTATGTGGGCCTAGCGCCCGCCAACTCTACATTGGCGACGAGGGGGCTGTGCCCGTGTGTGCAGCAGCCCAGCAGATGGAGGAAAAGAGGGAGAGAGCTGCCGTGTAAAAGGCACCCCCTGTGAGAAGGCGCGCCGCCCGCCTAAAGGCCTGCGGGGCATGTGAAGAGCCCCGGGCCTGCATGAAGTGCAGAAGGTGATCGGGAGCCCACCCCGCACTGGCGTGAAGACCCGCGGGGCGTGCGAAGTGCCCCGGGGTGGAGGTGAGAAGGTCGGGAGCCCACCCCGACCTTGAAGTGCCTACATGCAACTGACCCCCGGAGGAGGCCCCCGACGCGCTCGACATCCCACGGGGCGTGAGAAGAGCCCCGGGTTCAAGAAGCCAAGCGGGAGCCCACCCGCGTCGAAGTGATCACCAGCCGGGCAGGAGGTGAGCCCGTGAAAGCGGGAAGGTGTTGTGGGGCTGTGAAGTGCCGGTGCAGTGACCCCGAATGTGAGGAGGCCAGCGGGAGCCCACCCCGCATCTGCGGCAACAGGTGAACATTAGCCCGTAGTCAGGCTAGGGAGTGCCCAGGCAGCAGCTCCAACCCCCACCCCGCGCAGCGTATGAACTGAGCGAGGCTGCTGCGGGTGGGAGGGGAACAGAGAAAAGTGCTAGCGTGCGGCCGATCATAGTGGCCGGATTGAACTGAAGCCGTAACGCCCCCACTCCCTCGCAGCAGCGTGTTAGCCGGGAAGCTGAGGCAAAAAAAAAAAAAGGGAAAGCACCTCACCGGGCTGAAGCCGAGTCCTCCGGTGATGTCCGTCTACCTGCGGTGCCCCGAGAGGCGGCTGTGGGCATGGCCGCGCCTGGCCGTTGAGAGAGTATCCGGCTGCAGGCGTGTAGTAGAGCAGCCGGACGGGTCAGCGCCAAAGCCTGCGAGGGAATAAGTGCGTGGTCGGCAGGCCCGACGAGGCGGCCGTGGGCAGAGGCGCTGCTAACAGAGGAGGTGCATGGGCGAAGAGCAGCCTCCGGTGTCTGTGCGCCCTCGCAGGAATCGAGCAGCAAACGGCTGTGAGAACAAAGAAGCACCCCGGTGAGGCCCGCAGAGTGAGTGGAGCTGCTCGGGCCAACTGGAGCGCTGCAGGCAGAGTAGTTAAGTGGCGGCAGAGAAGTGCCCCAATCACGTGTGCACAGGCAACTTGCCAAAATCTACCACAGAGAAGAAAGGAGGAAAGCACCTACCGTGCTGCGAGTGCCCGTACCGTGTGGGGGAAGTGTCTAGGAGCAGCTGGGATCCTGGCACCGGAGTCCCTGTGGAGCACGTCAAGGCAGCGCCATGTCCATACACGGGGCCACGCAGCAGTACAGATCAGCAGAGACGGGGACATGTAAATGCAGCAGCACTGCCATCTGGTGGCCGGTTGCGGGATCGCGCGCAACATGAACATGCAGCCCACGAGGAACAGGAACACTGTCAGCAGCAAAGAAGGAAAACGGCTGTAAACCGCCATTAAGGGATGACGGCAGGAAAGCTGCCCTAATGACAAGGAGGTGCACCAAATAAATAAATAAGGAGTGCAGGAAAAGAGCAACTCGAGGTGGCAGCAAGGAATGCACCTAAGACACTATGTGAGGAGTGCGCAGGAAAGCGTCAGGAGCACGTGAATGCACAACAGGGACGGCTACTTGCAACCCACAACCAATGGTGAGGCAGGCACATGCTCTGGGTACCAGCACAGGCAAATCAGGAAGGAGTGCAAGATGAATATGCGCAGGAGGAAGCGCGCGAGGAGCAAGATGGTGGTGTCAAGTGAACCCTGTGCAGGAAGTGCATCCAGCGAGCACAGAAGCTGTCCTGACCAGTATTGCATGGTGACTACGGCGCCACCCTCTCCCCACTAGCAACATTCGGCATGACAGGCACGCAAGCGCCTGCAGTGCCCAGCACGACAAGGTACACACGTAGGAGAAGCCTCAGCGGTTCTACGCCCCAGGACCCTGGCAGTGGAAGAAGGAGCACTGCCTGCCACCCCTGCAAAACACAAGGAGAGCCGGACAAACCCCACAAAGAGCCGCAAGAAACTCAGCGCCAAACGCAAGCAGCGCCACCAAAGATAGCCACCACCAGCGAGGGTGGAAGACTAGCCAGACGGCAACGCCTCGAGGTAGCTATCCCCACCAAAAGCACAAGAAAGACGGGTGCAGAGCGCACACCACAAGTGGCTGCCCAACGCCACCACCAGAGAGGAGATCGCATCACTCGCTCCTGCTGGTGTACAGACACAACCGCAAGCTACAACACAGGCACACCAAATGCCAGAAGGGAACGCCCAAGAAGAAGACGGAGCGCACTAAGTCAGAGGTGTGCCGAAGGCCGCGCCAGTGAACCTGACAACACGGGCAGGCGCCCGGGAGATAGAGACATCGCCACAAAGACGCCTTGCTGAACACAGCACAGAGAGCAACTACGCCTCTACTGCACCAACGAAGCCCCGCAGTGGGCCGAAGACCACACAGTGTCCTCCCTCGCACTGCCTCAAGACGGAGTCGGCAGTGACCCACGACAGGCAAGAGAGGAGTTGCACACCCCACGTGGCAGGCCACCACAGCGACAGGCGCTCCGACAACATGGCGACACGTGACCGGACGTCACGTCGCACATCAAACAAGGAGCACGTCACACGAAGTGATCAGTCCCGACAGGCACGCCGGAACGAAGGCAGAAGCAGGCGCCTCGACAGCGCCGCCTCGAGGTCCCAGCGCAACACCCTCGAGAAAAGAAGAGTGACAGCCCTGTCACACCGAAAACTGGACGAACACAGGTGTGGTGAAAATACCAACAGGAGGAGAAGACCGAGGACTCACACAGCAAGCCAAGAGCACAACCTGACACACCAGACAGCCACCAAGGCGGACCGACGTCCCAGGGCACAGCCTCACGGATGAACCGAACGTAAGCCGCAGCAAGCGCAGACCGCGTCTCATCCCGCTTCCCCAGGCGACCGTCCATCCCCGAGCGTCGACAGTCTAAGTCAATCGGCATCCCTGCTCCTGTCCGCAGATGCCACGGGTGAAGATCAGCACTGAGTGCCCGCCCTCACACCGCCTCAAGATGGAGTCGGCAGTGGCCCCAAAACAGGCAAGAGAGGATCCGTACACTCTACGTGTCAAGCCGCCACCGAAAATCAACCTCAACAAAGCGGAGACACCTGGCTGCTAAATCCCTCCTTACATCCAAACTCTCCCAGCAAGTCACCACCACCTGTCATTCCGACTCACCACCAGGCTGGCCTCCGCCATCATGCCAGCCCTCAGCACAAGCGTCAAACAACACCACTCCCAGAGTACCGTTGGACTGGAGTCCTGCACCGTTGCCACACCAGCCGACAAAAGAAACCAGAGGCTTCCTGTGAACCTGGCCTACACCTGAACCGCGGCAGCGAGAGCAAGTCTCAGCCAAGACTCATCCACCCTAGAGGGTTGTGCGTGCGACTAAGTAACGGCTCCTCGGTGGTCCTGCAGCTGCCTCCAGTCGGCACACAAGCGGCCCCAGCGCAGTCCTCCTGCAGTTCTGCAGCAACCCCGACAACGGGCCTCCCCAGGCGGGAGAGTGAAAAGAGACTTTGCCCCACCGACAGGTCATCGGTTGCAGCCAAAAGGTTCCACAGAGACAAATGATCAGACAACGCCTCCATGAATTCTCACCTGGGACTCCATCCACGTTCATGATGCTACCCACTGTAAGGAACTGTTAGAAGTCACCACAGACCATCACCGACGTCAGCAAAGTGGAAGCCATGCAAGACATCTCATCATCAGTGAACTGACGGTATGCAGCGGACGTCTCCAAGCTGGCGGTCGTGTCCTGAACCCCTCAGGTTAAACTATGGGTGTCTGCCGAGATGGTCCTGCTGCAAGCACAGTCACCAGCTCATGTCTGACGTCTTCCTGCCACCTGACTCAGAAGACTGATGGACCATGTGGTGTCTAGTTAACTGTTTGTTTTGTCCCCACAGTTTGGACTAACATCTTGTTTGTTCTTCAATAAAGTTGGGGAGGAATGTAGTGTCCTGCGGGACACGTTCTAGTGTTCCGCAGGAAGCTGTAATCCCAGCCACTCCCTCGAGGGGTGGACACACTTGCACCCCCACACCCATCCATCATGGGTGTCACGAGTGACGTGGCCCCGCCAATAAAAGGGCCCGGGTGCACGTGCTCGTGGCCAGTTATCCACCCATACTAACTGCGTCTGTATCTCCTTATTACGAGTATGTGGGCCTAGCGCCCGCCAACTCTACACAGTGGAAAGGTTTTATTTCACACGATGTATTGACCTGATTTTACTGGGTCAGTGTAGTCAGAGCTTGACATCTACATGAGATGGCAACGAATCCGGTGAGGTCTTTATGCCAGAAAGAGATGGCATTTGCTTGCTTATTATGCTACTTTACAATGCTGTAGAAAACAGGTTTATCAACTTCCTTACAGCATTTTGTTTTTACTGTTTTTGCACTTTCGTCACTATCAGCATGCTCGTTGTCCTTACTGCTTTGTGCTGAAGATATAACCAGCAGCACATGTGCATTCAGTGCACGCAGGTGCACAGACACAAATCTGAGCAGCATTTACTGTTCTCACCTCCAATATCCCCTCCAACCACTACTTCCGGTTGCCACCACGCAGTGCTTACGGATGCTCACGGGGCACTGGTGGCGCTCCCTCCCCTTCAATTTCACAACTTCCACAGGGCACTGCTCGCCCCACTCTCTTTGTTCGAGTACAGCACAGCTAGCAGGGTTAACGCAGCATCTCTGAAATGTGTGGTTCTATCTGGGCCGAGGGACATTTGAGCCTGGAAGGGCTAAGTAAAAGCTCTTTAAGACCCAGCATCAATCTCAGATGCTCCTCGCGGTCCCTGACCCCACCCCTGGAAGCATCATATGTTGATGATTTCTAACCACAGCCAGCAAATTTGTTTATATCAATTTGTTTGGGCAAATGCGACCAGTCTTACTTTGTTCTATAAAAAACAGTATCAAACTAATATACATCTGAACCTATCATCTTGTTTCTAATATTCAGTGCAAATCAAAATCCTGAATAGGTTCCTATTAAGGAGGACTCAGGTGCCCTGCAAGTGCATTAACGTCCACCAAGGACGACTCTGAACTCCGTCACTCCTCTGCTCATTACTAAGCCTGGGCAAAGCACTACGCTACGCTCGCGTAGTTTGCGAAGTTTGCGCTACTTCGCACTACGCGAATTGCACGTAGCACAGTGCAAACACGCGTAGCGTAGCGGTCATTTTTTGCTTGCTCGCGGTCCTCAACGTCAAGTTGGCGACCGCGAGCAAGCAAAATGACTATCCCGGCGAGACTTTTTCCTCGTTCGCAATCAGCAACATCAAGTTGCCGATCGCGAGCGTGGAAAAAACCTCCTGGCGAGATTCTCAACGCGGGAGGTCAGGTTTCTCATTGCGAGTGGTTGCGCATGCTTGCGACCGCTCGCGATGAGAAACTACCAGTCCGCGTTGAGAAAGCTGCCGCTCGAGTAAAAATCTACTCGAGTGGCAGTAAAGACAGCTCGCACTGTGCAAGATGCCGTTTTCAATGATTGCACAGTGCGGACAAGCATCCGGCACTGTGCAATCAGTGCGAACAGCATTTTGCACAGTGCACTACGCAGTTCGCGTAGCTACGCGTAGCTCGCGTAGTGCGAGGTGCACTTCACGTAGCTTCGCGTAGCGCAACTTCGCGAACTACGCCCAGGGTTACTCATTACAACTCTCGTCATTCTGCCCGAATTACATCATTTGTCCTCTGTTGTTCTGCTCATTTTGCTCTGTTGTTGACGTTTTCTCTTATTCATTCCCTTACAGATACCAATATTGTATATTCCTTTTCCAAAGGACTCCTAAACGAAGGTTTACGTTCAACTGTCTTTTATTGACTCTGTTTACATTTATTTTGTTTTTTAAACATTGTTTAGAGCATTTCCTAAAAGAAACGAAAAGAAACACAGAAGCTGCAAAATAAAATACAATAGTGTAACCATGACACTTTGAACCAAATTGCGAAAAAGATAGGGATAAGGAAAAAAGAAGCAAGTGGACCAAGGATTTAATAGTAAGAAAGAGAAAGTGGAATGGCAGAAAAAAGGAGTTTGGAAGGAGAGTGTCAAGGGCAAGTATATATGCGTATAGGGAAAGAGCCTGGAGTAGACTAGAGAACAACAGAAGACCAGTCAATGAAGAAAACGAATATCAACAATTACAAATAAAAAAATTGAAAAATAAAAAGAAGAACGTTCCAGAGTAGTCATGAAGATGTAGTGTTTCTGTCCTCGTCATCTCCCTCATCAGAAGCCAGCCTCAATAATTAGTATCTGAGGGGCCGCCATACATCTCTTGATTGTGAAGTCGGAGGTTGTAGTGTGGCATAAAGTTCGCTAGTAGTATCACAATAGGAGACAGATCATTCAACCAAGCTGCTTCAGTAGGATATGTGCTGCTTCCCCAATGGAGGGCCACCTGTCGTTTGGCTAGCAACAACGCAATAGCTGTGAAATGTCTGTTGCCCACAGGTAGAGTTTTCTACAAATCCATGGAGTGCCAATAGTGGATCTGGAGTAGGTGTTTGCTCCATCATGCGAGATAATACAGAATGGACTATTTCCCAGAAAATGAGTATCGGAGCACAGTTCCAAGTTAGGTGAACACGTCGGTATATTCCATTGCACATTTAGGACAGAGTTGTGATCTAGTCTGATCTAGCTTGGCCAAGGCTTTGGGTGTGGTGTAGGCACAGTGTAAGTATTTAAAGTGCAGCAATTTGTGATGGTAAATATTGGAAATCAGTTTGGTTTGTTTGCAGCAGTATTGCCACATTTTGTTGAGAAGGGGGTATCCCAGTTCTGGCTCCCAAGCGGCCCTCGCCTTTTCCGTCCCTATCGGTCTCAATTCTAAGGAGGTAAAATATAGACAGTATATCAAGTGGGTATTGCCTGGAGTGGTAATAATTAACGTGAGGTGGGGGGGAAGACCTGTGGCTCTGAGGGTCAGGAAGAAAGGATGACATGTAAAATGTCCTATAAGCAGTATAATAGGAGGGGGGGCGTGGCCAAGCAGGCTACGATGGCGGTCGTGCCGTGCTGAGGCTCCGCACACGGGCGCGCATTCTAATATTCCCATCGCGCCAAACTGGCTGAAAATCGGCTGAAAAGTGGTCCGACAAGCAGGAGAGCCTGATACTTGTGGCTGAACCCTGCACCTGAGAGGCTTCCTGAAAAACCAAAGCCCTATTACGGGAGACGGCCCCGGGGACAAGATGGCGCCCGCAAGCACCCAGAGACTGCTCCGGATCGGTTGAGCCCGCAACTGGGTGCGGAGCTCCCGAAACAAAGACTGCGGGGATCAAGTCACGCCCAGCAGTGAAAACACCGACGTTGGCATCCCAATACTGGCAGAGAATGACAGCCCACAGTCCGTAGGGGCGAGTTGGACCAGGCTGCCGGCCTGCCCACCATCCTCCCCACCGAAAAGCCCCGGAAGAAGGTGGCAATTGAGTCCAGAGCCCAGCGACGCATAGCGGATGAGAGGGGAGTCAGCGTCACAAAGCAGAGGTCAGCAGGAACCCCCCCTCAATTAAGGATTGCAGACCCACGTTGGCGCCAAAACAACGAGAATGCCTGACCTCAATATGGCCGAAACCGGAGCTAGCCCCGCACCAAGAGCGCACTGAGCCTCGGCGCCAATCTTCATCACTTAATGACTGCGGAACTCGAAGCCCGCCTGGGAGTGGAGAAGTAGATGCGGATAGTCAGGGGGCAGCGGTGTTGGCCTCTCCTCCTTGCGACACAAGTGCGTCCCGACAGCCTGGCCCCGCTGGACAACAGCAGAGACAGGCAGCGGCTTTGACCATTGTCGGATGGCCCCTGCAAGACGTACAGAGGCCCAGAACCACTAAACAGAGGTGAGTGGGGCCCCCTCCTCAGGCACTGGCAAGACTTCTGGAGGCGCCGTGGAACCCCGGATGCCTGACCTTAAGATGGCGCCTGCCGGGGCCCGAAACCGGCACGGGGGAGAGTGAACGCCGGAGCCCAGCATCGGCCTGCATAACCAATGCACTGGGAGCGGGCAGATACAGTGCAGGATCGCCTCGAGTGAGCCGCAGTGGGTGGGGAGATCAGGGCCATAGAATCGGGTGGGCCACCCTCCCCCCCAGCCTACGCATCCACGACGGGGAGGAGAAGAGCCAGCAGAGCGTCCTGCCAGCCGCTCACACCCGGAATAAACCCTGAGTGGGGTCCTAGACCCTAAGCAAGTAAGCAAGGCCATAAGCAAGGCCATATTGAACTCAAGAAGGCACGCACACAGATGGGGGGCACCAACGCTGTAGATACTACCTCAGCACTGAAAGTACGCGACAGCTATTGAAGGGTAGACTCTGCAGTGGGGGAGACACCAGACCACCCAGCTGCCAGCTACCAAAAATATCCCCAGAACGTTTCTAGAGGCCCTAGGGACTGGAAGCTGCACAGTGGCCTAGAGACAGTGACAGGACAGATCAAGGTACCGTCCCCCGCGAATCCGGTGAGCACCGCGAACCGGCAGTCCCGGGGCACGTCGGTGCGTCCATTGACAGCGTTAAGGGCGTTGAGGGCATACTGAGTCCTGAACAGCACTCCACTCTAAATAAAATAAAAAAAATTAAAAAAAATGGGAAAGTCACGTGTCACAACAACCGCAGCTGGGCCGGGATCTTCACATGACACCCTCACAAGCACCAAGCTACCGCCCAAAGAAGTAGCGGCCCCATCAGATCAATCCCTCTCTGACAAGCTGGACAAAGTGCTTGCAGCAATTGAACACTCCAGGCTGTCCATGGAGGAGCGGTTGGGCACCCTGACAACAGACATCAGCTTGCTCAGGGACGACCATCGCAAGTTGGCAGACAAGGTGTCGGATGGTGAGAAACGAATAGCCACCTTGCAACCAACGATCAGTACGCACCCTGCAAACCCTACTAGGCCACATGTCCACAATGGAGGAGCGCATAGACGATTTGGAGGGCCGCTCGCGACGCTTCAACATCCGAGTGTTGGGGCTCCCGGAGGGTATCGGAGGCACTAACCCCGTGGAGTACATGGAGACATGGACCAAATCCTTCACCCCGAGTACGGACCATACCGCATTCTTCTCTATTGAAAGAGCCCATCGGGTCCCGGCCCGTAGACCCCCGCCTGGCGCACCGCCCCGGCCGATGCTGGCAAAACTTCTACACTTTAGAGACCGCGACGCCCGCCCGACAGCATGGCCCCATCCACGTAGAGAATAAACAGATAATGCTCTTCCCAGACTACTCCCAGGCAGTACAACAACAGCGATCTTCGTTCCTGGAGGTAAAACGCTGCCTACGATTAGAGAACATACAATATTCCTTGCTGTTCCCCGCTCACCTCAAAATCATGCATGAGGGTTCCACAGTCTTTTTCACGGAAGCAGAAGAAGCCCACGATTGGGCGAATCAACATTGTAAGCGACATCCCAGTGCAGAAACCAAGAGTATACGGCATCCGAAAGCGCAGCGCCCCAACAGACGCCGCCCAAGTCAACAAAACCAAAGAAAAGACACAAAGGCGCTCCTTCACTCCGTAGGGTCGCCTGACCTGGAACAAATTGTATGGGAACGCCGCAAAGCCCTGCAGGATGCGGCGGAACTGAGACCTTCCTCCCCTACAACTGACATAGAGAGAGGCCCACACCTCTTCTCGTCGGATGTCGAAGACGGTAGCGAAGAGACACAATCGCGAGCGGATTCGATGACGCCGCCAGTGGTCACGCCACAGACAGCAGACACCCTGATATGAACTGGATATCTGTAGGCCGCGAACGCAGGGGGTCCCCCTGCAAGCGGAACTGTGACATAGCTTATGATGTGAGAAGTATAGTGATGTCTGCTCTATAGCCGCATCTTCTTACCACAGGTCAGTAGGTGCACAATGATTTTTACAAATGCCCTCGCGGAGCACCACCTCGCCGGCATGCGACGCCACCCCCACACTATGGTACAGCACTCTTCTTGTATAAGAGTAAGTTTGGACGTATCGCTTGTTGTGATAGGTCCCCAGTATTGGGGCTGTTCCCCTAACCCAGTTATCCCCTCCCATGTGGATACACAATACTACACTGCACCATCACATCTACACCGTCATAGGACCGCGGCTGATTGCGGTGCGCAAAGTTGGTTGGAGCGGGACAGGTGTGTTAAGCTCAGTCGGCGGGGCCTTCCCCCGCCCCTCCTCTATACTCCTTCTCATCCCCAATGGCACATAAAGGAACCATAACTATCTTCACACTAAACGTGCGAGGTATGCACACAGCACGCAAGCGATACTCAGTCTACGCTTACATAAAGAGGCAGAATGCGCAGATCGCGCTGCTGCAGGAAACCCACCTCACTGCAGAAGAACTGGTAAAATTACGTAAACGCTGGCGTGGTATATTTTGTGCTACCACATATTCAGCCTATGCACGAGGGACTCTTACATGGGTACGCCCAGGGGTTCCATTTCAAGAACTATCCAGAACGCTCGACCCAGAGGGCAGATATGCCCTGATGCAGGGCCTCCTGGATGGTCAGCCGGTAGTCCTCGGCAGCATTTATGCACCTAACACGGACCAGAGTAGATTGTGGGACATGCTCTCAATCCCACTAAGCTCTCACACCCAAGCACCATGGATCCTAGGAGGGGACTATAATTGTGTGCAAAACACGGTATTGGACAGATCCTATCCCCCACACCCAGCCTCTCCAATACTAGTACAAGCCAAACGCTTTGCAGCGTGGGCGGCACACTGGTCACTGACAGACGCCTGGTGATCCAAACATCCGGAGGCAAGGCTCTACTCATTTCATTCAATCCCTTACAATCTCAGGGTCCGACTGGACAGTTTCCTCTGCTTCCCCTCCATCTTGCCCACAATTAAGGAGGCCGAGTACCTGGGTAGGGTCCTGTCGGATCATGACGCCCATATGATCACTCTTGCGTGGTGCCCACCCAGACCCCCGGTCCCTACCTGGCGCCTACCCAAGGAGTGTTTAGATGATCCAATATTTAGACAAACCCAAGCAGAACACATACAAAACTACTTCCACGAGAATGTATACATGGCCACTACCCGCGCAGCTGAATGGAACGCCTTCAAAGTTGTTATTAGGGGCACATGTATACAACACATTACAGGAGTGCGCCAAACCCTTGAGCGTAGTATCTACGAAAAAGAGCGCGCACTGGCCAAGTTGACACAAGCAGCTGACAAAAATGACGCCAATCCAAGTAGCAGAAGCCAAAACCGCATATGCGGAGACCCTAGCAGATCTCTGCAGATACAATTTTTGGGCGCATGCGGCCAGGGTACATAGAGAGGGAGATAGAGCGGGTGCGTTACTAGCATGGCTGGTGAAACAGGACACAACCCTCCCACCAATAACGGCAATACAGACAGACACGGGCGTGTTAGTGCATTCACAAATTTCCATCCTAGCTGCTTTTAGACAACACTATACACAGCTCTATGCAGCCCCGGCCCCGGTAGATACGGAGCGACTCACCAGGCTCATAAACAAATATCCCATACCCCGCGTACCGCGCAGTGATAGGCCTGCCTTAAACGAGCCCATATCCTCAACTGAGACTAAGCAAGCACTGAAAGCACTGGCCACGTGTAAGGCCCCCGGGCTAGACGACCTCCCACTAGAATTTTTCCGCACCTTTGCGGCGCAGCTGGTTCCCCAACTCGTGGCGCAGTTTCAGGCAGCTCTGGATGAGGGTGCGTTACCGCCATCTATGTGCGAGTCGGTTATAGTCTCGTTCCCCAAACCGGACCGTGATCCGCGGCAGGTGGGCTCATACAGGCCCATAGCTCTTTTACCAGCGGACTATAAAATATTTGGGAAAATACTAGCGGATAGATACGCCACAGTCCTCCCTAAGCTAATTCACCCCGATCAGTGTGGGTTTGTACCGGGGAGAAATACATCCTATAACATTAGGCGCCTTTTCCACGTCCAGGATCAGATCCGGGATCGCTTCCCTAGGGCGGCGTGTCTGGTCCTGGATCTGGAGAAGGCATTTGACACCCTCCAGTGGCCTTACTTGTTGCGGGTCGTACGGCGGATGGGAGTGGGACCCCGTTTACTTGCATACACCAAGCTAATATACTCCACGCCGACCTACAGGGTGAAACTCTGGTGCCATATGTCGCCCTCATTCCCTATACTCAGGGGTACACGCCAGGGTTGCCCACTCTCCCCTCTGCCTTTCGCCATGGCGATGGAGCCATTGGCGATCCGTCCCTGCAAAGAGGGGGAGAGCTGGGGTATCCCCATCACAAACGCGATGCATGCGGTGTCACTATATGCGGAAGACGTGCTCATCTACATCCGCGACATTACGATGGATCTCACCCCCATACTTA
The DNA here is from genome assembly GCA_963921515.1 of Calotriton arnoldi. NCBI lineage: Eukaryota > Metazoa > Chordata > Amphibia > Caudata > Salamandridae > Calotriton > Calotriton arnoldi. Next base: position 813,868 of record CAWUFW010009135.1, read on the forward strand.
CCGCGTTGTGAGAATTCGAAGCAGTGGCCGGTCTCAGAGTAA